>JACEIK010005093.1:81445-118079 GCA_018107945.1 Datura stramonium | reverse complement strand
ATTGTATATATTTATCTCCCTGTGGTCAGTTGAGCCGGTCGTGTGAGGCCGTGCAGTTTGTTATAGCTGTTTAGTATTTCTGTTTATGTTGGCCGTGTGGAGCCATAGTTTGATAGTAGTGGTGACCTTGCCGGTCACGTAGCTTTCCAGTTTTTTCCTATGTTAAGTTTCAGATGACTAGAAAGCATGGTGGCCTTGTCGGCCCGCATAGGTTCCTAGAGATTAGAATGTTTCTGGTTAGCTGTTGATGCTTTCACAGGTGGCTATAGGCCCAGTTGGCCAGAGGTTGTGTTTACAGCCGTTATATAGCCCTTTGTTTCCAGAAACCTGAGATAGAGCTAGCCAGGCACCAGATGTGTCTAGGCCCACCAGTTTGCAGTCCAGGTCCTACTAAGGCACCAGGTGCCAGTCATACCCCCAGGGTGGAGCGTGACAATTTTTCTCTTCTTGGTCCGTTCAATACATTCAAAATGTACTAGCACAAGAAGTTGGAATAATACCATTCCCATAATCAAGATAAATTACATTTAATCCTGTGATACAACCATACCAATGAATTCGTCCAATTTTCATCTTAGATTATTCACATATATAAACTTTATACTTATAAGAACTGATGATTTAATATTTTGTGTATAAGCTAAACTCTATACACCAAATCATCTACTTTATAAGTAAAGGACGCACTCGAAAAAATGATCTATTTAAAACAAGTCTTTATCAATCCAATGAATAAAATAAAAGTATTACAAAACTGAAATATAATACTATACTAAACCGTATGGTTAATAGTATATCCTAACAACAATAACTACTCAGTGTAATTGAGGGTTGAGCAGGAATCAATAAGCCAAGACCTGATCCTCCTTTAATATACTTAACCCCTAAGGGCTCCATTCCTGTGAGATTGGGTGTATGCATAAATTGGCATAACACCTGTACTATAAAAGAAATGTCAATTCTAGTCATTGTCAAATATAAGAGCCTCCCTATAAGCCTCTAATATGGAGTGGGATTATCAAGAAAAGCATCAACATTGTGAGCTTCTTCAATATACAAAGGTTTTCCACTCTTCATGAATTGATCATATCCAAAAGATGTCATTACCATATTAGCATCCATACAACATAAACTGGTTTAGCACCACTGATCCCCATCTCTAAAATCAACTCAAGAGCATATTTCCTTTGGCTAATAAAAATATCTTTCTTTTGATTTGACAAATTCAATATCAAGAAAGAACTTCAAGTCACCAAGATCTTTCATCTTGATCTTAAACTGCAGGTCATTTTTAGTCTTCAAAATAAACTTAGAGTTGTTGCATGTCTCCAATAGGTCATCAAACATAAATGGGAACAATAGTGATATCATCTCCTTTCCTACAAGTGAACAGAGAGTAATCATAATAACTCTATTTGAATCCTATTTGTATCGAGGCTTCAGTGAGCTTCAAGTTTTACTGCCTGAGAGTCTTTTTCAAACCATTAAGAGATTTTGTGTAACTTATAGACCTTGGAACTCTCCCCCTATCTTAAAATTTCTAAGAAATATCCATATACATTTCTTAAAGTAAATCACCTTGAAGGAACGTATTGTTGACATCCATTTGAAATATGAGCCACTTTTTTAAAGTAGCAACTACAATCAATGACCTGGCCATGACAATCTTGCTGACTAGAGAAAAAGTCTCTTTACAGTCTAAGATCTTCTGTTGACAATCAAAGAGATAATATCTGTGAAGGTGCAACGAAGATATCGACTAGTAGAAGAGGACACTTGGGAGATTAAGTTAGACACGTAAAGTAGATATTTCCATATTTTTGACCATTCAGGTACTTTCTATCTTTTTATGTTCAAAGATTAACATGTGTTTTGGAGTGGATGATGTAACAATCCTCAAAGTCATTTTGTGATTTTTTCCTTTTTCCCTGTTTGACCCTTCCAATAGCTTCTATTAGTGGTTTGTAACTTGGAGAATGGGTGGCATGATCCTTTAGGTGATTGGATGTATTTTGAGGGATTTTTGAGTTTTGAAGCCTTAAAACTTAAAAAGTTTGACCAAAGTCAATATTAGGGGTTGACAAGGTTGAATTCTAGTTTTGTCGATTCCACTAGTTCTAAAGGGAGATTTATGATCTAGTTGGAGGTTTGGCCCGGGTCCCGATGCATTCAAAAGTATTTTAGGCCTTAGGAAGGAATTCTAGATTTTCTCATGTTTGGAGGTGACCACAGTCAATATTTGATCAAGATGATGCTAGAATGGTAATTTATGATTCCAACAGGTCAGGAACATATTTTATGATCTATTTGCACTATTATAGGTTTATGTTCGCAGAATTCCAAGGGTCCAATCCATGAATTTGGATTGAGTTTGGAATTGTTGTCAGTTGTTTCTGGTGCAGACCATATTCCTTCTTCGCATTTGTGAAGCCTTGGTTGTGTTCATGAAGAAGTAACTCCTTGGTGTTCGCGTTCGTGAGAGACCCATGCACTGGGTTGAGATGGAGCATCGCATTCGCAGGAAAGGGATTTGAAATTGTGATGGTTTAAGTGTGGTCGTTGGCTTGCGTTCACGACAGTGTGCCGCATTTGCGAAGTGTGAATAAGACCTGAGTAGAACTAAATTTCATTTCAATATTATACTTATTATTTTGATTTTGGGAGTTAGAGAGCTCGATTTTAGGAGAATTTTGAAGCTATTTCGAGATTCTATCGAAGGGTTAAGATTCTGACTTGCTACTTGGTATTTACCCACTGATTTGTTGATCATTTATTCATCTAAACTGTGTGTGGATATTGAAAATTGTAGATTTATACCTAAAATTTATGATATCATAATTTGGTGATTTGAGGGTTGATTCAAACCCCCTTTTTGATAATATTTTAGATTTGAGCTCCTTATCTTATAGGTAAACTAATTCTAAAAGATAATTCTAGTTTCGATCTCGGGGCTTGGGATTGACTTTTTTACTCAATTTTTATCCAAATTTTATATTACAATATGAGTATCGATAGCCTCATATTCTCATGTAGAGCATGGTTTTGATAGATTATGAGAATTCTGAGCTAATTCGCAGGGGAAAGCAATTGCATGAGTTTTCGTGGCGCATTTTCTCAGCCTTCGAGGTAGGTTATAACTTACTCTTTCTAAATTAAGATTGGATGATAGCTTGTTGTCTAAATCATGTTACGTAGTGCACTTATTGATGAGGTTTAGATATTATAGAAATGATTGGGTATTTTGAAATCTGATTAGGGACTTAGCTAATATATGCTCTATAATGCAAAACACATGTTATGTGAGAATTACTCTATTTTTTATTTGTTATATTGTTCCATGATGATATATTATCCTACAAGCACTATTTTAAAAATAATCTACTTATTTCATAAAGATGTTGGCCTACATGCACTTTTTAAAATAAATCTACTTATTTGAGAAAGATATTGACCTACGAGGACTATTTTGAAATCAATTTGCTTATTTGAGAAAAATAATGGTCTACAGGCACTATTTTGAAAGAAATTTACTTATTTTAGAAAGATATTGGCCTATGGAAGCTATTTTGAAAACCATCTATTTATTTGAGAAAGATAGTGACCTATGAGCATTCTTTTGAAAACAATCGACTTAATTGATAGAGATATTGGCTTATGGGTGTTGTGTTGATAGCAATCTGCTTATTTGAGATAGTTATTGGCCTAAAGGCACAGTTTTGAAGGAAATACTTTTATTTTCATTGCGTTCATAAATTTATTACTATTATGATCATGCATACTTATTTATTTGGCATGGGACACAAACATGGTGCGATAGATATGATAGAGTAACGGAAATCCGAGGTGGATTCTGGGTATTTGATATTGTTATGGAGCCAGGTCTTTCTCTCAACTCTTGAGGTCTTTTCTGGGTAAAGTCAAGGTCTTTTTTGTTTGATGGTGAGGTTTTTCTGGCTATGTTTAAGGTCTTCTCCAGACGAGTATATGAACCTCGCGATTTTTCCATGAGTCCTAGCTCACAACATGGTATTGTGGAATAGGTGTAAAGCGATATAGTCATTGGCTATTGCATTGCATTGTATTTAATCACTTTTCTTTGTTTTTCATTTCATTGATCACTTGTCTTTATCTGTGCTTCACATTTAGATATTAGATAATTTTGGTCATCAGCTTATACTGTTTACTGGATTATTAGGCTGTTTCAATTGTTTGGTGGGGTTCTTAACAGTATTTATTCAATATAGTTGTTAACTCTTGATAGATCATCCTATGATGCCTATTGAGTACACGTATTATCATACTCACACTACTTTTGCTGTATCTTTTTTATGCAGATCCTAGCACCAACGGACCATGTTGATCCCGACTCATCTGAGGCTATGTTTTTTTGAAGCTGTGGTGAGCTACCTGTGTTTGGAGTGTTGCCTAGCTTCTTTTATCTTATTATCTATCTATTTTGATTTTTCAGATAGTATTGTATTTTTAAACAGTTGTACACCTTGTTAGATGCTCCTGTACTGCTGACATTAGGTTTTGAGTATTGCTGGTCTCTTTCACAATCTATGTCTTATATTATGCAAGTTGGAGTTCGAGACTCATTCTCTTTTTCTTTACTTCTTATTTAATTATTTTTTGTTGTTACGGTTTGTGAGGTGTGGATTTACCTATCATTGGAATAAGGTAGTATCCCAACCCAAGTCTACACTCTGAATGCGACATGGTGCCTAGAGTCGCAAGTGACCCCAAACTAACCCATGACATAGCATATCAATAACATACTTAGAAAGAAGTAAATAGAAAATTGAGGGGAAACTACTGAAGTGTAAAAGCATTCTTTCATATGAATAGATAATATCTGATAAATGTTGAAGATTTAACCAACATTGAGAATGATAAGATGAGATTAATACTATCCTGTCTGAAAGCCTCTACTAAATGATGAATTGCTGGGACAAGCCCCCAACTAACTCTAAAGTCTGAAAACTGAAAATAAGAATAACTAAAATAAAAAGACTCTGGTCTTCGAAAGATGAGGTCTCACCACTATCTACTGCCGGATATCACCAGGAAACTAGCTGCGATGCTGAGGTTGCATACCTGAACCTATATCATAAAATGATATTGCATAGGAAGTATGCGTCAGTACTTTGAATGTACTGAGTATGTGAAGCTATGAAATTTAGGACATAAACATACCGATAGAGACATTATAAGTGAAAATGCTGAAGTAATATGAAATGACCCTGTCTGAAAATACAATTCCATAAATAATCTACAATTTGAAAATACCGTCAAGCTAGTAACAACTGATTAAGGGTCATATACATATTATGAGATCTGAGACTAGATTATACTGTGCGAGAGCTTGTTAACCGACATATAACCACGTGAGTTAAACGTGGAGTTCGATGTATACGCCCCATAGATAGGATCCAATATACCTTTTCAGGGTATAAAGGCATGGCTGTGTGATAACTAACTAATGACCATTCAGGCTAAAGACCTACGGTGGCATGTAGTTTAGGGGATTTGGGCGTGTTGGAACCCCGGTTCGCTCGGTGCTAAGTACTGCTCCCAATTGAATTCCTAAGTATAACTAACTGAACTGATTACCTCGAACTGGGGTCTTAAGGTTAAATCAGAAGTACTAATCTGAAAGTGTCTTGAGAGCCTAAAAGACTAGTGACTGAAAATGTTGAAATTCTAGTACTACTGAGGATACTGACTATGATAATAGTACTGTAAATCACGGTTACATAAATAATGAGATGATCACACACACACACACACACTCTGAAAGAGCATACTATTTTTGAAACATTACCATTTTATGAAATGAAATCTCAAAATCATGAAAGAAACAAGAATCTGGATAGAGATTTTTTTCAAGTTGATATTAACATACCAATTACAACATAGTACTAGTCATGAAAATTATAAAAGATTATGGAGATAGGGAATTTCAAAAACTAGAAGAAAACTCTAGGCCATGATTTCTAGAAAGCTTGAAAACTAGGGTCCACTGGTTATTTGGGACACAAGGGTGGAAGGAATATCCTTGTTAAATTCCTACATACCTGTAGAAGAATTCCTATAGAAAACACTTGAAATCCTGAGAAGAAAGTTGAAGCCCTAGTTCTTGCCTTGAAATGATTGTCTGAGTTCTTAACACTACACTGTCTGAAAGCCTCTACTAGTCTGATGAGCTGCTGGGACAAGTTCCCAGCTAACTCCAAAATCTAAAATTAGAAATATACTGAAATAAAGGAAACATAATCTCCCATCCTTGGAGGATGAGGACTCACCACTGTCAGCTGATAGGGTCTGAAAATTGTCTAACCGTGGGGCTGAGGCTGACTACTTGGATCTATATCATAAAATGATATAACATATAAAAATGCGGTCAGTACTTGAAATGTATTGAGTATATGGGAAACATAACTAGAAACTAGAACATATTATGAATCTGAGAAAATACTATACATAAATATGGCAGAATGCATGAGCTAAGGTAAAGTACAATGCCCCTTTTTGAGAAGCATGAACACTAACATAGGATGCTAGTTTGAAAACATTTAAAAACACACAAGAAAATATAGTTTTAGGGTCATGTACATGTACTAAATACTGAATCTAAAATCATAAACTGAAAACTGTAACTGACATAGCTGCACTGAAAATGAAACTGAACTGTAATGTAGGAGAGCTATTAACCGACAAACTGCAATGTGAGCCTTATGGAGCCCAACCTATAACCCCGGTTGGAAGGGTGTTCGTACCTTGCCAAGGATAAGAACCATTACTAGTGTGAAATCACTCGTGACTCAAGGCGGCAGTCTCCAATTACGGGATTATTGTGTTCAGTTATGGTACATATGGGGCTAGTAGCTTAACCCTCCTTGGCACTACATACCCCTTAACTCACCTTTTAATCTTTCTTTCATATTTTTTCCCTTTTTCCTTTACTTGCTTCTCTTTTATCTTCGTTTTCAACTACAAGTGTGGTGTTTATTCTTTCAGTCTTTCATTGCTTTAACATTTTTCTTTTTTTTTTCCTTTTCTTGCTCTTTTTCTTTTTTAACAAAGTTTTTTCTTTTTCTTTCATTACGCACACCGCACCCGCTCTTTTATGTTCATTACTCAATTTCACTCCACTCTACTTTTATTTATCAACCCTATGATAGACACCCTAAACTTAGACGATTTGCCTGAATTTAGGTTCACAGTGTCCAAGGAGGGACCAAGGCCAAGACAGGTTCATTTAATCAAAGCAAGATGGTGTATCGTACCTTCTCCATGAGATTTCTCTACCTCAACTACGGCCCTCTACCGAGCCTCCTCTCTAGATAAATGCAGCGCTGTCTCCATCTCTCTCCGCTCTCGCTTTTGCTGACGGAGTAGAGAGTCATCCTCCTCAAAACTCGCCTCTTCATGAGGCCTATTTCCCTTATCTTGATCCACCGGCTCCTCAGTGATGAAGTCAAATATCGGTGGTAGCTCTTCTTTTCTCTCATCCTCAATCACCGGAAGCACGGGAGGAGGGATCGCAGCTCTCTGTCATGCGGACAACTCCCGCACCTCCACTCTGAGCACTGCTACCTCCGCATACCACCTTGCCAGCTGGGGCGCCTGTAGCTGTGCAAGGCACTCATCCATGCATCTCTCAAAAGCATCTAACTGGCCATGCACTGAGCTAGAAAGTGCCTCCAACTCCTTTGTAACCCACGACTTAACTTGCTCCATCAGCACCTTAACTTGTAGAGTTGTGTGTGCTTGTTGTTTCTTAGCTTTTGCTAGCCGTATAGCCATGTAGATTAGGAATTCTTTGGAAATAGTAACTAGATCGGCTGAAGGAGCATTTGAGGGTGCAATAGGTGGTCGAGGTGCGACTGCTATGGATGATGACTCTGGAATCTCAGCAGATGCAGGAATATCAGTTGCATCTATAGCCTCAGGCTAGTTACCCATATCTCTGGCCTCTGTGGGCTCTACCGCCATCTCAGTAAATAAAGCAGCATCAGTCTGCATACCTCTGATTAATGCCTCTGCAAATATGGTCGCTCTAGCCTGACTCCTCCCTCTTGATATCGGGTTTGTGTCATCTCTTATCAATCCAATATCGGTTATCTTGTGGACCACTATTTTCTGATCAACCGATGGCAGCTCTGGAACCTTTGACTCCTGACAGAGTCTACCAATGAGGCATGGAAAGGGAATGGTAGTGTCATTAGTTATCGCCCTCTCTCAAATGTCTTCAGTAATATACCGCGGGAAATTTATGGCGTACCCCTCCATGATGCTAGCTACTAGTGCAACTCTGTCAGGTGAAAGAAAGTTATCATTGCTGGTTGGTACCAGCCTGTGCCAAACCAGTGACCACCAAAACATAGCTTGAAAATTCAATGTGTCCTTTTTTATCTGGGACTCGGTGCCATGCAACCATTCGACCAACGGACCTCTTGTGGCAATGACCCGTGACAGCCAAGTGTACTGCTGGATTCGTTCCTCACTATTCCACTTCTTGGTCTTCACTTTCTTGAGCTCGAACAATCTTTGATCGAACTTGACTGTATTCATCGGGGCATGATAGTCTGGCCTAGAAAGCAGTCTGGAGATGGTCCTCTCAGATATGTCTACAGGCATCTCCCGAACCAACACCTGTGTTAATGCGGGCCTCTTCTTGTAGTCTTGACCACCCAATTCCAGACGCTGTAATGTGGCTGCGTCGGCTACATAGAATTCTCTAACTAGGCAGGGGCTGTAGCTTCCCGATGGCTCAATCAACCACCCAAACATGTATTTATCGAACAAAGCCTGCAACTCAGGGAGGTCCTTGAGCCCCGTGGTGACTAGTCTGGGCTCCTCGTAGATTCTCCTCTTTGGATGTCCTTTGTCATTCAGAGCAATATAGATGTTGTAAATGACCTTCATACCATGAACACACCATCTCCTCACGTGCCTTGGTTGATCATTCGATGTATTCAAAGTCTCGGTCAGTTCATCATCTGTGCTCCCTTGTTGAGCATGTGACTCATCAACAACTTCTACATTTTGCTCACTTGTGATGCCCTCGGGAGCAATCGGGACTGTGGCACCAGCATTCTCATCTATTCGGCTTGATTGGTCTCTTGCTAGTGGAGTAGGAGCATCAACCAGGGCCATCATATTTGTAGATCGTTGTGCCCTAGCCTTGGTGGATCTCCTCACTAGCTTCTCTTTTGACACTTCGTATTCCTCCTATGAGCTACTAGACTCTTCGGAGGAAGAGGGCTCATCCTGAAGTATGCGGTATGACGGTTGACTCCTCTCCGACACTTGTTTCTTGGCCGGACCTTTCTTCGGTGTACCCTTCAGAGCCATTATACCTGTGGAATATCAGTTAGTATACAAGATGAGATGAAACAAAAAGAAGTTTTGATTGTGTCTCTGCAGACAGAACGAGTGACTTAACGAGTCGTTGCCACTGGCCACGACTCGTGAGGTCAATCGTTGTCTCCAGGCTAAGTTTTTCTTTGTTGAACCAGTGAACTTAATGACTGGTCATAATGAGTCGTTACCTGAGGCAAAGACTCGTTAGACCAGTCGTGAGGTACACTGGTAACCTAGACCAATTTCCACTCAGGACGCGCTATGTCACGAGTTGTGAGGTGATACCACGACTCGTTACATGGCTCGTGCTCAAGAGTTTTACATACAGTGGTTCAAATAACTCGCACCATGTTCATCACCACATGATAATATCAATCCCACTAGCACAACAACCACATCTCATTTAACATTTAATGAAATTTATAATCATGAGTAACAAAAATCAAAGCAACTTAGGGTTTTATCTAAAACTCAAGGTAATGTTTGAATTCACAAATATAACTGAGTATTCACAAGTTTAAGAGCAGAGGAGGGATTTAAACTTGAATTTGCAATTGAGCAGGAGAGGGATTTTATCTTGAATTTGCGATAGAGTGTGGCAACAATATAGATTTGAATGCGATTTTGTGTGCGTGAGTGTTTAGTGAGTGAGAAGTGATCTTGGGATTAAGAAAGTGGGAAATCTTGAATGAAAGATTTAGATTTAAATTCAGATGAAATTTAGGAGGGAAAAATCAGGTACTTTATGTGTTATAAAGAAGAAATTACCCTAATTTGTGCGTGGGTCGAGTCAGGTGGAAGTTAATTTAAAACATACCACGACCCACGTAACTGTTCGTTAAGAAGAGAAATGACTCATTTTATTATTCATTCAATTTACTGTGTGTCGAGTCTTATCTAGGACCTAACGACTCGTGGTGCTACCCAACAAGTCATGGCATGAGTCGTAGGCCCTGAACTGCAGTATCTTCCTGACTGGTAACTTGAAGAGTTGTCGGGTCTGCCAATGATTCGTTAAGTCAGTCATTTTAACTTTTTTTCAGTTTAATTCCATCTTTGATCCAGTAGACTTGACGGACGACCTCACAATTTGTTTTCACTAGCAATGACTCATTTGGTCAACTGTTGTCTACACTATTTTATGTAGGAGTGACGACGATCCACCTAACGAGTCATTTGGTCTGATAATGACTCATTTTGTGCTTTTTGGCACCAACAACTCAAGTTCAGACTTTTGGTTTTAACTTCAAATTTCCCATCTTAATCACCTGTACACATCAACACACATAAAAACTATATTTTTATTACAATTACAACTTGGGTTGCCTCCCAAGAAGTGCCTAATTTAACGTCGCGGCACGACACGGGTATTTTGACTACTCAGACTTCACTAAAAAACCTCCATGGGTTGCCTCCCATGCAATGCCTGATTTAATGTCATGGAACGACACACGTCCCTAGGTTACTCAGATTTCACCCAGAGCTCAGAGATCCACCAACTTTATTTCTTCGCTTCTCCACAGATATGCTTTCACCCGCTGACCGTTAACTTTAAAGCGCTTTCCTTCATGATTTTCCAGTTCAATTGACCCATGGGAGAATACTTGAACCACTCAAAAAGGCCCCAACCATTTGGACTTCAACTTGCCAGGAAACAAGCGATGCCTAGAATTTAATAGTAATACCATATCACTCGGACTAAACTCTCTCATTTCGATCTTTCGGTCATGCTGAATTTTCATTCTTTGTTTATAAATTTTAGAACACTCATAGGTTTTCAAACAAAATTCATCTATCTAATTCAACTAATCAAGCCTCAAGTTCACAGCTTCGTTCCAGTCCAAATTCAGCTTATTGAGCGCCCACATGGCTTTGTGCTCATGTTCAACCGGAAGATGACATGCTTTCCCATATACAAGATGATACGGAGACAAACCTATAGGAGTCTTGAATGTGGTTCAATAATCCCATAAAGCATCATCTAGCTTCCTAGACCAATCTTTCCGGTTAGCATTCACAGTCTTCGCCAAGATGGTCTTTATCTCCGGTTTGTGACTTTAACCTGCCCACTACACCACGGAAGATAGGGTGTTGCCACCCTGTGTTTTACCCCATATTTTTCCAATAATGAACGAAATAATCGGTGACAGAAGTGTGAATTCCCATCACTAATGATGGCTCTGGGAGTCCCAAATCTAGCAAATATATTCATCTTCAAGAATGCTGTGACACTCTTCCCTTCATTATTTAGAAGCACAACTGCTTCCACCCATTTTGAAACATAGTCAACAACAACAATTATGTGCTTCTCCCGTTTGAGCTAAAAAATGGGCCCATGAAATCAATGCCCCACACATCAAATAGCTTAATGACCAGGATGGGAGTAAGAGGAAGCTCATGCTTCTGTGATATGCCTCATTGCCTTTGGCATGCATCACATGCCTTTGCGAAATCATGCGCATCCCGGTGGATGGTTGACTAATAATACTCACATTGCTGAATCTTGTGGGCTGTGCGAATCCCGCTGTGTTGACCCCCAACAGGGGATGAGTGGCAGGCCTCCAATATACTCAACATCTCTACCTCGGGCACGCATCACTGAATCACCCCATCAGCACATATGCGAAATAAGTAGGGATCATCCTAGAAAAACTTCCGCACGTCAGACATGAACTTCTTTCGCTGGTGAAAAGATAAGTGCTTCGGTACAACATCACTCACCAGATAATTAGCAAAGTCTGCAAACCATGGGATGAGATCCTGTGAGGCCACTAAAAACTGCTCATCGGGGAATGCATCATCTATGTCACGCTCATCTCGAAGTGCTGCATCAGGTTCCAATCTTTATAAGTGATCCGCCACCTAGTTTTCGGTCCCTTTCCAGTCTTTTACCTCAAACTTGAACTCTTGCAGTAGCAGAACCCATCAGATCAGCCGTGGCTTGGAATCCTTCTTTGCCATCAGGTATCTCAAAGTTGCATGGTCTGTATGGACTATCACCTTAGTTCCAAGAAAGTATTCCCGAAACTTCTCAAATGCAAAATCTATAGCCAACAACTCCTGTTCTATCACTGTGTAATTTTTTGAGCTATATTTAGAGCCTTGCTAGCATAATAAATAGGATGAAAAAACTTTTGTAATACCCCAGAAATGTGTAGGAGTAGACCCCAAAGTGAAAAGTTGAAAAACTACAGAAATCTGGGAAAAAGGTTGCAGGACGAGAGGAACAACGACTCATGGTATGTAACCACGAGCCGTTGTAAGCAGCCGTGGTAAGAGGCTAGGCCTGGTGACAGTGTAGACAACGGGCTTCAAAACGACCCATTGTGAGAAGGGATGATTCGTTGTCAGGAGTCGTAGTAGGGCAGTGTGATTTAGCAGTGGAGATGACAGATGGATACCACGGCCCGTTGTAGGATACAACGATTCGTGGTGAGGCTCATTGTGAAAGAGTTCAGAGTTTCAGAAGAAGGAAACCATGACTGATTGAATGACTCGTTGGTTGATAGGACAAGTCCTCCTGTCTGTCCGTTGGTTGGTTCCTGAAGTAGGCTCTCAGCAGTTTGTGCAACGAGTGATAGTATGGGTTGTCGTTGGTTCCAACGACCCGTTAGAGCCGTCGTTGGTTCTATCCAGCCAGATTTCAAGGCAGGTTCATTAAGGGTAATTTTGAGTTTTTCACGATATGAGACCCTAAACTACGTCGTTTTGGCTTGGTAAAGTTGGGTTTTAAGAAAATGACCTATTCTAAACTCTCATTCATGCATGCAAGGATATTGAAAGGTGATCTAAAGAGATTTTAAGTTCTTCTCTTCAATTCTTCCAATTTCATTCTTGGGCTTCTAAGGAGAGTTAGAATCTGACCCAGGTATGTAAGGTCATCAATGGGTGAATTCTTTCAAACCCATGCTCCTACTATATGATTTTACTTAAAATTTATCAAAAACTCATGGAATTTTGTAATTTATTTATATAAATCAAATGATTTAATGATGGGTTTTGTGATTTTAATATTTTATCATAATTTATGGATTTTGATCATTTTTGAGGCTTAAATTGATTATAATATTGTTGATTTTGATTTCTAAGCAATTAGGCTTAATTATGCAAGCCCCATGATGAATTGATTTATGATCTATTTTTCCATTGATGTTCTTTACAAGCCCAACATGAATTATGTTTTAAATTATGAATTTATTATGTTATCCATTATGAGTTTATGAAATTTAAGTTATATTCATGATCTACAAGTATGTATTAATCTTATTAATCATGAATTATATTTTTGGCCGACTCACGAGCCTCATGTCATGGTTAGTCCACGTATGTTCAAGCATTTTTACGATTATCATGATTTAACTAGCCCGTGAACTCATGTATGTATTATTATGAGCACTATATATGTTTTGAGAGTAGTATCGAACACCGAGTAGGTTTGGGGCTCAGGTTAAGCCCCGGATCTCATGAACTACGTGCCACTGTAGATATGTTGGGACTCCTTTCATGTTCGTCCCTGGACCAAATGGACCTTTTCATGGTGATATCACACTTTCATGGTTCTACCCTTGGAAAGGTATGAAAACCCTCCTGACTAGTGTTACAAGTCGAGCTTCATGTGTGCTCATATGGGATATGTCGGTTAAGAGAATCTCCCACGTTCCTCACGATTTATGCATGTTATGATTATGTATGTTGGCTCAAGTCATGTAAGTAAAGCTCTTCTATTATGATCATGATTATGTTTATGTTACGGATGTTTTGAAAACCTTGAGCCGTATGATATGTTATTATGATTTACGATACGAGCATGATGTCCTACTCTTATGATCATTTACGAATTTCATATATGTTTTAAAAGTCCATTTTACTTACCTTGCATACTCGGTACATTTCACGTACTGATTGCATACTTTCTATGCTCTATCATTTCATGATACAGGTCCCAGTTCTCAGGCTCATCCTCACCCATAGATAGTTTTAGATTTGCTCTCAACGCTCTTGGTGAGTCCTCATGTTTCGAGGGATGTATGTCCATACTCTATGATGTTATTTTAATTTCTGGATATTGAATTAGTTGGGGAATTGTCCCATCAATCCATCCTTCATATTTAGAGGCTTATCAGACCGCAAGTTGTAGTCTGCTGTTTTGTATGAGTCTTGTACTGATATTTCCCCTTTGGCCATGTTATGATTATGTTCTTATATGATAAGTCTTCCGCTCATGTGATTGGATTAGATGTATGCTCATGCCATGGGTCGAAGTGAAGTCTCTCGGGCCTCCTTCTCCTATGTATACGATCCGGGTGTACATTTGGGTCGTGACATCTTTTCACGCCTTTTACCCAACACAGCTCCCAGGGCCACTCCGCTAGCATCACACATAACCTCGAATGGTAAAGACCAGTATAGTGCTACTATAATCGGGACAGTGGTCAATCTCTCTTTTAGGCATTAAAACGCCTTCAGACATGCCTCATAAAAAACAAAATTCACCTCCTTCTCAAGCAGTTTACACAGAGGATGTGCAATTTTGGAGAAGTCCTTCATGAATCTTCTATAAAACCCTATATGACCCAAAATGCTTCGAATACCTTTCACAGAAATTGGAGATGGTAGACTAGCATTACCTTGATCTTGGCCCGGTCCACCTCAATACCCTTACCAGAAATCTTATGGCCTAACTATACCTTCTTTGACAATGAAATGGCACCTTTCCCAGTTAAACACCAAGTTGGTCTTTTCACATCGCTGCAGCACTTTGCTCGAATGAGCCAAACAATCTTCGAATGAATCACCCACCATCCCAAAGTCATCCATAAAGACTTCAATGATGTCTTCCACGATGTAAGAAAATATGGACATCATGCAACGCTGAAAAGTGGCGGGTTCATTACATAACCCGAACGACATCCTCTTAAATGCAAATGTACCATATGGACAAGTGAATGTAGTCTTATCTTGTTCTTCGAGGGATATATAAATCTGATTATATCCCGAATAACTATCAAGGAAACAGTACCATCCTCTGCCTGCAAGACGATCTAACATCTGATCCATGAATGGTATAGGAAAGTGATCTTTTTGAGTCCAATGATTCAACTTACTGTAGTCCATGCATACTCTCCAACCAATGATTGGTCTGAGTGGAATGAGCTTATTGTTGACATTTGGGACCATCGTAATTCCTCCCCTCTTCGGTACACATTGAACTAGGCTCACCCATTTGCTGTCAGCAATAGGGTAAGCCATACCTGCATCCAACCACTTGATGATTTCCTTCTTGACCACCTCTTTCATAAGTGGGTTCAACCTACGCTGATGCTCAATGCTCGAAATATAATCTGGCTCTAGCTGGATCTTATGAGTGCAAATACCAGCTGGGATTCTAATAATATCTGCAATGGTCCACCCGATGGATTTTTTATCTCTTCAAAATGGAGACCAAAGCCTCCACTTGCCATTCCTCCAAGTCAGCTATAAGAATAACCGTTAAAGTGTTACCGGTTCCTAAAAATACATACCGCAAGTGAGACGGGAGTGCTTTGAGCTCCAATACCGGAGGCTCCTCAATAGATGGTTTGGCTGGTGGGGTAACCCGATTCTTCAGGTCAAGATCAATCTTCTTTGGAGCATAAGTGTATGAAACTATGCCAGAAAGTGCATTAACAATCTCCTTACCCCCATGGATCTCTTCAGTACCAACATCCATCAAAACTGCTGCTAAGTCATCAAGAATCATAAACTCCTCAATGGGAATAATTGGAAACTCAGGGTCCACCACATCAATTACTAAGACCACCCTCATATCATTTGGTTGCTTCATGGATCTGCATAAATTGAATGTCACTTCCTCATTGTTCAACTAGAATTTCAGCTGTCTAGTCTCCATATCTACAAGAGCATGTCCGGTGGTAAGGAATGGTCGCCCCAAGATAATGGGGACCTCAAAATCAACTTCACAGTCCAGGATAACAAAATCGGCCGGAAATATAAAGGACTCCACTTTCATTAGAACATCATAGAGAATTCCCACTGGATTTTTAACCGTACGATCTGCCATCAAAAGCCGCATTGTAGTTGGTTTAGGGGCTCCCAAGCCCAACTGTCTGAACACTGTTAGTGGTATCAAGTTAATACTAGCTCCATCACATAGTGCCTTAGCAAAGTTAAAGGCTCCAATAGTGCACGGTATGGTGAATGCTCCAGGGTCTTCCTTCATCTAAACAAGAGAACAGGATGCTATTACACTACAGTGGTGCAAATTATCTGCAAGTTCGAAGCTCACTGTCCTCTTTATAGTGACAAGGTCCTTCATGAATTTAGCATGGCCGATCATCTGCTCAAGTGCCTGGACTAATGGGATGTCCACAGATAATTGTTTTAATATGAAGATGAATTTGTGATACTTCCCATCTTTGACCTTTTTCTTCAACCGCTGTGGAAAAGGGTGAGGATGTCTAGGAATAGGTGTGAACTTTTGTGGTGCCTCCTTCTCCTTCTTATTGTTAGATCCATGCTCCTTTCATTACTAGGAGCAGTCTTCACCACTGAATCATCAACCAAAATTTGATCCTCGGAGTCTGCCATCCTATCATCATCAATCAATACGGGCTCTTCTGTCTCATCAATCACAATCAGCCTAGGAGTATCAACTGTCGCCTTGCCACTCCTAGTAGTGACCGCCATGCACTGACTGTTATTTTTCAGATTTTGCACTACATTGATGGGAAGTGTGCCTTTTTTTCTCTGGTTTATCGCAACATACATTTGACTCAGCTGTTTCTCAATATGCTTAATGACCACGACACGTGATTCCACCTTTTGATTCATACTAGAAATATCAGCACGGAGCTCCTTGAAATGGCCATCTGTTTCCTCCATCTGCTTAAGTACCTTTGACAACATGTCTTCAACCCTTGAACCACTAGACTCTGGCTCATGGTTCCTTGGAGGAACATACAAACTGCTTTTATCATTCTTGTACTCATGACGCTTCCAATCTCCATTGTCTCTGTATTGGCCTTGGGTTAATTGTTTTCCCTATAATAGTTTCGACCTTGGTTCCCCTGACCTTGACGCTAAGAGTATTTTTTAGACCCTTAGGTGTTGGTCCGAAAACCCGCCCCTGGACCATTCAGATAATTAGCTTTCTCCTCAGATTCAGATTCGCCTCCATCATTTCTCGGGGCCTTGCCCTGAGAACCTACATCATTCACTTTTTCAGCTCCGGCTCCTTTCAAATGCTTAGAAAGAAGCCCCATTATTGTCTTTATCTCAGCAATATCCTGATCTCATTCTTCATCCTTTCTTCTTTGTTCTTCAGACATACCTATCGCATAATTACCAGCCGGAGTCTCCGACTCTCTTGTGTGCCATGCGCGGTTTGTTTTAGTGATTCTATATAGTAGCTCAATAGCTTTAGCATAAGTGTGACTCATAAATGTTCTTTCAGACACGGTATCAACCACTGCCTTGGTGTTAGCATTTAGATACCTCTAGAAAATTTCTAGCAATGTATAATCTGGGATCCTATAGTTGGGCAGCCTTTTGAGCTTCTTGTTGAACCTCAACCATGTCTTGTGAAGTGCCTCAGAACTTAACTTCCTGAAGTTGTATATCTCATCTTTCAGTTGCAAAGCTCTGGAAGGTTGGAAAAATCTTTCTAGAAAATCTCTTTTCAACTCCCTCCATGTAGTGATAGAATCGTTGGGAACTTCTACCAACCAAAGCGTTGCCTCACTCCCTAATGAAAAGGGAAATTACCTCAGTCGTATTGCATCCTTACTCACTCTCAGTTGCTTATATACTTTGCAGATACCCACGAAATTGTCAAGTGAGTATGTGCATCATCAATTGTATGACCCGTAAATATTCCCTTCATGTTGAGCAGTTGGATCATAACATTAGTAATATCAAACTTTGCCCCAGCAGGCAAAAAGGGAGGGACAATAGCTCCAGTGGCACCGACTTCATCAATATCAACATCATCATACTCATCAACATACTGGTGCCTCTGTTGATCTGGACCTCTGTTCCTTCTAGCTCGCTCTGCTTCAGCAGCTAGGCGTTTCTCTTCAGCAACCCTTGGTAGCTCTCTATCTCTTTCCTGAGCTTTCTCCTCTGCCAACATTCTAGCTATAGCTTGGTCCACTGTCTCTTTCTCTTGTATGTTGGCCATTCTTCTCAGATTTCTCAATGTTTTTTCAAGTTCATGATCAATTTGAACCAGGGATTTTCCTTGGCTCCTAGTATTGGGCATGCATGAACCTAAAACCTGTTAAGAACAAAAACAACAAAATAAAAATAAAAAGGAAATACGAATCAACAGTAAAGCAACCACAATTAACAAAAACCTTAGCCGTATTCCCTGGCAACGACGCCAAAATTTGATGTCGCCCGAATTACACCTTGCAATTGAGATATAAAGCGGTCGATGTCAAATATAGAACCCAACAAAGGTTGGGGTCGATCCCACTAGGAATATGGAAAGAACTTGAGTTAATGTGAAGGTACATAAATAAAATTTCACTCACTCTCACAAAGAATTCNCTAGTAAAATTTTAAATCAATTTTGGTTTGTATTCAATCGACAAGTTACTAGGATTGTGTTCCCCATGACTTATAACCACAAGGCTTTTACACTAGTGATCTATTCCAGTGTTTAGCATGCAATATTGGTAAGTTAGGTTCACCTAAATGGTTGATCCCCTATATAGATGATTATCATCACGCAACTTGGTCCATATACGGGTGTATGCTTATTAAACCTTATCCTTAATATCGGATTAGCTATTCCCGAACAAGTTCAAGCTATTAGATGAGGGTTGATAGCCTCAAATCTCCGTTGTTAATCCCTTTTCCCATTCACTACCCCCTTGATCCGGTAAGTAAGAATAAGGCGAGTTCTAACGTTTGCAACAACTAAGAAATAATTAAAACGAAAGGAAAAACAATACATGCATTAAACCCCGTTAAAAAATCACTAAGTTTTTAACCTATGTGTGTTAATTCATCATGGTTTCCACAACCCTAGTTATGGGTTTAGCTACTCATGCTTGAATTATCACAGTCATAAAATATAGAATAAATCATAATTGTAACTTACAAAAACTCGTAGAAGAAAACCACGTGAATTGAATATAACTCAAAAACCGATGAACAAAACTCCAATGTTATTTTCTTCTCAAAATCAAGAACAAAATTAAAAACTTTATTTCTTGAGCCAAGAAAGATCGTTAACAACACTAGAATCCTCCTAAAAGTTGGTAAAAATAACTATCTCCGAAAAATAAACCTAAAAATTATTTTTATAGTTCAAAACAAATCTTATCCTAACTAAATTTGTTCCAGGTCGGCAAGGGCAACGGGCCAAGTAACGACTTGTTAGGTGTCTTAACGAGTCGTGATCAGTGGAAATTAGTCATCCTTGACAGTAGGACCAGTCATGGTAATAGATCACCTAACGACTCATCGTGTCAGGACATGAGTCGTTAGGCCTCTCGTGGTCTTGGTTCTCCAAAATTCCAGTGCATATGACGGTTCATACCAGTGCTCTCTTGACGAGTCGTCCAACCATCCGACAACTCATTATGTCTTCCGCTGCCTTCACTGGATACTTTTCAGAAATCCTAGTCATTCCTTCAACCCTTTAAGTGCACTATTTCTCATCTTTAAAACTTGATCTTCTCCCCACGACTCCAGGCACTAGTCGTGCATTGAGACAATGACTCGTAGCCTGGGCATTTGCCTTCAGTTCAGTCCATTTATGCCTTACTTTGTCTATTTTTCGTTCCTAACTTGTATTCCTACAACATTTAATACAAACACATCATATCTACATAAACTTACCCGAAATTTTCATATTTTTTGAGTTTTAAGCATCGAAAGTACCGTAAAATCACGACACATCAGGGGAGAAGAAGACTTACAAATGTTTTGGAATGGAATGGGGGATTAGGATAGGAAAACCCCTTTTAATTCATATCTTAGGAGTCCCAGAAAAATATCACTTAAGATTTGTAAGCATAGTATTTTACTAAAAGACCCTTGGAGATTCGCTTTGAAAGTCTGCTTGTCAACGACAATGACCTACGTAACGAGTAATTGTTTGTGTTGCATTCTTCCAGTTGATTGTATAAACAACATTGGTGATTGTTTAATTCTCTACTAATAGTTGGATTCCATATCTAGATCCCTGTATGTCATGATTTGTAATTGTATGTATACATAGCTGATTGGTTTGAATAAAAAAAGGGTCAATATCTGATAATGGTTGTATGTGCAAATTTTGTTGTGTTGGCTGTAGGTTTTCTATTTTACTTTCTAGTTAGGCGTCGTTTGTAATTTTGTTTTGTTTGCCTGAGGACATGAAAAAGTCTTAAGTTGAGGGTGTTGAGGTGCTGTGGGTTTACATCATTTTCGACGCTTAAAACTGAGAAAATATGCATGTTCTTGGGTGTGTTTATATAGATATGATGCACTATTGCTTCGTTTTAAGGGGAATCAGGTGTTGGGGTTGAAATATGTAAAAGAATGGAAATAGAATGCAAAAAATGGGCTAAGTATAGGCCTCAGTACGAGCTGTACCTTGATGATATCATCCACACATTGATCCTTGATAATCCTCAGAAGGCCTACTCAAAATAAAGGCAAGTACGACTCTTGGTACGAGCCGTGCCAGAGCAGTGGTGGAAAAATACTGAAGGATGCACTTTGACTAGTTTCCTGGTTCGGGTAGAAATCATGATTCATGATGACTACCTACGATTCGTACCAAGGAGCTATGTTGAACTTTAGAAAGAATGTTGAAAGGCAGATTCTATGGTATGAGAGGTAACCACGAGTCGTAAAAGAAAGGTACGAGTCATACCAAGGCACTTATGAAAATATTTAGAGGATGCCAAAAATTACAAGTTCAGACCACGACAGAGATGTAAGACTCACAGGAGCACTGTACGAGTCATACCAACTCCCAACACTAAACAAAAATCAGGGTTGCTGAGCATTGTACGAGTGAAAGTTGCGACTCATAGGTTCATGGTACGAGTCATAGGATCTGGCAGTGGCAGTTATTACAGTTTTCCTGTTAATTTAGAAAAGATTTCTAGTTATTTGTATAAATACATTTCTAGGTTATTTTGTAAGGAATAACATTTAGAGTTCGACTTTTTGGTGAGAGAATCACTTTTGAGTTTTCTTGTCAATATTGTTGGAGATTCATTCATTATTCTTGGATTTATCATTGTTGAATTGTGCAATTAATCAAGTGGGTTTTATTTCAATTAGATTGTAAGTTTTAATTATGATTTCTTCATTGAATTCTATTTCTTCTCTTACATTCATAAGAGGCTAAAACCTCCACAACAATGGTTGTGGTAACTATGGTGAATTAACCAACTAGGGTTTACACAAAGTGATTCTAAATCAATATGAATACATGTATTGTCTTCTCTTCATCTTAAACGTTTTTTAGTTGAGTGCAACATTAGGACTTGCCCGAATTCTCTACTTGCTTAAACCTAGAGAGGTAGAGATTAGAAAAAGAGAAGTAGAACAAAGCCTTGAACTTTATGGTTCATCGTATAACTTGAGCTGCAGTCGTAGGATAGTTAATTTGGAATAAATTGATAACGGTTAAAGTGAAATCACTCAAGAGACCTAATTCGGTAATTGAGTATAGTCATTCAATAGGGATGAATTAGTCATCTAGATGAACCTATGTTATCATTTCTACAAGCTAAGTATTAGAATAGATCACACGTGTAAAACTTGAAGTAGTTATGAATCCATAGGGAACACCTCCCTAGTTAATTGCATATATTTGATGACATCTTCAATTCATAGTACTCTTACTTAATTCTTTCATTGAAACCCCCCATTAGGAGATAATTGTACTAAAATGATAAATACCAGTGTTATTATACATCCTGACCATATTCCTTGTGGGATCTACCCCAACCTAGTTGGATTCTTTATTGACGATGTTCGGGTCATTCTTTTACAGGGGTGTGATTTGAGCGTTATTAAAAGTGGTGCCGTTACCGGGAGTACAGTTTAGGATTAGATTAATTGCTTGTGTTTAAATTTTAATCGTTATTTACTCAATTATATATTTCTTTATTTTTGAAACCCACAGGTTGCCACTTGGTGAATGCCAATTACTCGGTGAAGCGGAAACCCCTTGATCCCACTCGATCTAGAGTTTGAAAGGACACTGCGGAATATTAAGCATAACAAAACCCCCAAATAGATGCAAGCCAGACTAGCCGTTGAGGCTTGTCAGGTAGAGTTAGCATGACAAGCTGCTCTTTAGGGAGTAGACGATTCCTAGTGAGTGGTGGACAATGCTGACCGACACAGATGGGGTAACAAAGGTCATAGTTATGCTCAGTTTGATGTTGATGAGGACCTAAATACTGATGAGGCTGGGCCAAGAGGAGCCATTGTACCTCCACCTCCACCTTTGCTTGTTGGGGCAATGTTTGATATCACTAGCACCATGATCTAGTTGCTAAACATGAAAGGGATGTTTAGTGGTCATGCAACTGACGATGCGAATCTGTACCTGATAAACTTTTTGGGGATTTGCAAGGCATACAGGTTGTCAGGTGTGTGTCAGGATGCTATTAGGCTGAGACTCTTTCCATTCTCTCTATTTGGAGAGGCCACTTTATGGTTATTAGAGTTTCCCAATGACTCCATTACCAACTGGAGGGAGTTAAAACAAGCCTTTTTAGAAAGGTTCTTCCCACCTTCCAGGATACTGCAGCTAAAGAATGAGATCTATAATTTTTGGACACTTTGCTCCCATGAGTATAGGGATAGGAGTAGAGGTCGTGAGGGAGAAGATTATTGGATAAATAATGACGGCTACCACAATGACTGGAAAGGTTTATATGTTCCCTCTAGGGCTCGCGAAGGTGATGCTGGACCATCAAAGTTTGAGAGCATGATGGCTGAGTTGCTAAAGAAGGCAAAATCCATAGATGATCAACTGAAGGACATTCGGGGAGACATATCTGGCGTGAGCCAAAAAGTTGAATCGCATGCCACAACGATCAAGAAAATTGAGCAGCAGCTAGGGAAGATGTCTGCATTCATAAACTAGAGACATAAGGGAACACTTCCTAGCAACAAAGTCCAAAATTAGAAAAATGACAGTCATTGTATGGCTGTGATGACCAGGAGTGGAAAGACCACCATTGACCCTCCCTTGCCAGTTATAGTTGAGACGGAGAGACAGAAGGAGATCGAGCTGAATGAGGAAGATGAGATTTCTGAAAAAGATCTTACAGGTGAGGTTGAATTGACCAATGGTCCAAGTGATGCAAAGGAGTCTAGAGTTGATAAAGGGAAGGAGAAAGGGGCAACTCAGATTTATAGGCCTATCCCTCGACCACGACCACCATTCCCTCAGAGGAAGAAGAAGAAGGTAGAAGATGGGAAGTTCCAGAAGTTCTTGTCGATGCTAAAATAGTTGTTTGTGAACATCCCATTGGTCAAGGAATTGGAGAAAATTCCTGGGTATGCCAAGTTTATGAAGGACCTAGTGACTAGAAAGAAGTTAGTGAGCTATGAGCCAATGGGTTACTTGCATCATTGCAGTGCCATAACCTCATGGGTCCTTGCTTAGAAAAAGAAAGATCTAGGTGCCTTCACCATTCCATACAAGATTGGTGATTTTGAGTTTGCAAAGGCCTTGTGTGACCTAGGTGATAGCATCAATTTTATGCCATTAGTTGTGTTCTAACAGCTGGGCTTGGGAGCCCCACACCGACTATGATGCGGCTATTGATGGTGGATGTCACGACCCGAGTTCACACCCTAGCCTTAACACCGGACAAGGAACTTCGAAAAGCTCCAAGTCAACCCTTGGCATAATCATAGCATAACACTTAACATAAAAGACGACTAACAACATGAATAAGTGGAAGCTAATAACAAGAATCTAATATAAACCATATAGAAATCTTAACAACACTTAAATACAATGCTGAATCTGTCTAAACAAGTCTGAAAGCCTTCTACTAAACTGATGAGTTGCTAGGACAAGCCCCCAGCTAACTCCTAAAGTTTGAAAACTGAAACATAAATAAATAAGAATATAAACCACTTCCTTATAGGATGAGGTCTCACCACTAGCAGCTGAGAGAGAGAGAAGCGTATCTAACCATGAGGCTGAGTTGGGAAACCTGAATAGTTATCATGAAACGATATAGCACAAGAAGGCGTGCAGTTAGTACTTGAAATATACTGAGTATGCAGGAAGCGTAATTAAACTAAACATACACATACACAAAGAAGAAGTAATTTAACCACACATTAATAGTAATATAACTGAAAGAAGCTACAACAATCTTGTATGAGATCTACATATACATCATAACATAATCACTTATAGAAACATTCATTAACATAAGATAAACTGATGTGCAACATGTAACAAACGAAAATAATACAGAGGCACGTTGTCGTGACTAATATCAAGAGGGTCCTTGACTGTCAAAGGGAGTGTCCCTGACTATCAAAGGGAAACATTCTCGCTAGGGAGAACCCCTGACTGTCAAAAGGGAGAAAGATTCTCTGATATAGAGAGTCACTGATTGGCTAAGGATGGTAATCCCGACCAACTAAGGAAAAACATGCATGCTAGTAGTTAGGGATGTGAGTCTAGGGAAACATTCTTGCTAACGAGAATCCCGAATGACTTGGGAAACATTCTTGCTAACGAGAATCCCAAATGACTAGGAAAAAATTCCTGCTAACGAGAATCCCGACTGACTAACGCTAATCAAAATTGCAATAGCTAATCAGAGACAAGAACCTTTACTGATTTTCATCATACAACATTCTTTTCGACAAGATTGGGGCTACTTTCTAATAACAACAAGCCTAACAGTTGCAATATCGTTCGCATCATCATGTAGCATAAGGTAATGCATAATTAATAGATTCCACTCATACTTTATCGAAGATGCATGGCTTCATTTATTTCAAAACATACCACAAGCTAACGTTTTATAAAATTTGAGAGACTTCACTCCAAACAATGAGGTAAACGTATTTCGAAAAGATCATCATTTAAAATCGACATGTGAGCATTACTCAAAGATTTGTCACACTTGGATCTAATCAATTCATTTTGAAAGCAACAACATAATCATGGGTAGTTTTAGGAACGTGCTTTTCATCATCAACCTCATCGTCACCTCACATTTATCATGAAGCACTTCTTTTACGAACTTTTCTTCCATGGGCATTTTAGATTCAAAGATTTAAAAGAAAAACAATTTTAGTAAGGAAAATAATTTATAATCCGCCCAAGCTTCATAATCTATCGATATAAGTACAACCCAATCATAACCAATCAATTCAATCAAAACATGGCGTCAACACATAATTTTCTTCAATTTCTCAAGCCCACAACTCCAACTCAACCCAACATATTCGTCAATGTCATAATCAAGTAATTAGGGTTAATTATACAATATTCCCACGATTCCATCATGTTCATGAATTACTACGGTAATCAAGGGAGAAATGAACCAATCCCATTCAATACTCAACCCAATTTATGAAGAACATACCACGCTCATACATTCTCAACCTACATATCATAATTCAAGATAACCCATCAATTAATAATCCAATAAAATTCATAATCGCAGTAGATATTAGCATTTAAGAGAAATAAAGAAGAATTCACCCTTTTTACAAATCCTAGATCATGCTTTTATAGATTTATTGAAATCGGATAATTAATGAAAATATTTTTGGAACACAAAGATAGAAGAGTATCCTTGTTGAAAGACCCACATACCTGGTAGGAAAATAATCCACTCTAATCGCACCTTGAAGCTCTTGAAGAAAACCCTTGAAGAATCCCTGAACTTGAAAGAGGGAAGGAAGAAGGGTTGAGAGAATGAAAGATTAGTCTTAGGAAAACCTCTTAAAAATGTGCAAGGTAGTATCCAAAATGACGTTGTTTAGAAATTAAAAGCGTAGGAGTTTACGAAAATGCCCTTGGAGAAAACCTGAAATTTTCCTAAACTAGAACCAATGACCCTCAGGACGAGTCGTTGTTGAGACAACGACTCGTCATCTCCATCAGTTGAATGCACTGGACCTCTTCAAACTTTTAACTTCTCAAACAATGAAAGACAGGATGGGTCGTTGTTACCTACAATGACCTATTGTAACCTCCCGTTGATTATACTACTTCCTTGACTAGTGACCCAACCACGACTGGTATGACGAGTCGTTGCTTGGACCAACGACTCATTGTATCCTTCCGTTGCCACCACTGGTCCTTCCTTCACCTTCCTACCAATGATCAAAACAACAGACTGTTACAAGTTCCAATGGCCCATTGTCACCACTAGGGAAAGCCAAGGCACCAACCAACGAGCACTTACAATGACCCGTCAAAGGTACCAATGATTCATTATGTTGGTTGTTGCTTCCACTGCCACCTAGACTCCTGAAACCATGATTGGAAACAACGGCTCGTGGTTTTCAATCACGAGTCGTTGCACCTCTCATTCTGCAAATTTTCCCTAGTTTTCAGCAGTTTTAAATTTTTAACTCCCGAGTCTACTCTTAGGCACTTCCGGGGTATTATAGTGGACTGCATAGTTAAGAAGCCAGCGGGGATCCTTTTTGATATGCTAGTGAAGGTGGAAATATTTATCTTCCCTGCTGACTTCGTGATCCTAGATTGTGAGGTCGATTTTGAGGTCCCTATCATTTTGGGGCGACTATTCCTTTCCACCGGGATAGCTTTTGTAGACATTGAGGCTAGCCAGTTGAAGTTCAGGTTGAACAAGGAGGAGGTCACCTTCAATGTCTTTCGGTCAATGAAACACCCCAATGAGTTTAGGATTGTATCAACAATTGAGAATGAGTCCAAGTTTATTGACGAATTCTGAGTAGTCAAGCGACTTGCGTCGTGCCGCAACATTAAATCAGGTGCTTCTTGCGAGACAATCCATGAGGTGGTTTGGCGAAGTCTGAGTAATCGAACAACATGCGTTATTCCGCGATGTTAAACAAAAACGGTTGGATGAAAAATAGCAGAATAGGATTATAGTACGAGCCTTAGTACGAATCTTATGATGATTGTACGGCTCATAGTACTGTTCGTGGTGAAAAATAGAAACTTTTTCCAGTGCATGAGTACACCTATGGTTGGTCATTACTAACTGTACCTCCATGGTATGGGTTGTAGTACCCACTATAATGATGAACTATTCTAAGTATGGACGTGCAGAAACTCTAACCTATGAGTCATGGTACCTTAGTATGACACATACCATACACTCGTAAGTCCCCAGGTAAGTTCCCACAGTCTTCTGCTACGAGTCCAATGGATGAGTCATAGGTACGACCTACGGCTTGTGGTATGAGTCGTGACAGGTTGAATAAATAAAATAACCCACGTGACCCGACTCAACCCGGATTGCTTTATTATGCCTCTAACCTATTTAAACTCAAAAATTCCAGACTTTTACTCCCACGCAAATGCAATCAAAACCCACAATCACCTCCTCTCATGCTTCAATCACCCGTAACTCACGCAGAAGTTGTTTGAGCTCAAATATGTTCAAATAAACTTGCACTAGATATTGAATTACTAACCCAAAACTAAGGTAAGCAAGAACTTGAAATTGCAAGTAAGTGATCACTTTTTAATTGAAATTTCTTGCTAAATGTTAGCCGTACGTGAAGTGTGATTCCTCAATTCATGAAAATAAGGAAGAGGAACGTGAGTGGAGGCTATATATGCGTGTGTATTGATGAAGGGAATATTTACGAACTTTATAGACATATTTTTACCCGTACTTTACTATGTTTTGAGAACAAATTATGTGTGTTTGCATGAGATTATGTTATATATTTGTAAAAATAGCTAACACATGTGATTATATGTTTTCAGGGCTAAAAGTGATGGATTTGGGTGCTTTTGATACGTTTGGAATGAAGTTGGGGAAGAAGGAATGCACTACGCAAGAATTAAAGAAAAAAAATATATGGTACAATGCCACGCACGCGTGAGGCACCAAGCCATTGGCGCTACAGGCCGCGTGATGCAACAGCAAAATGGCGTTATAGGCCTTGCGACACGATAGCATCATTGGCGCTAGGCCAGGCGCGAGGTGCCCTTACTCCCGCGCGTGGGCAGGCGCGACACAGGCCTTCTCCTGCACATTGGCATACGCACAACAGCACTTTCCCGCACGATGGGGCGTGCGACGTTGCACTGGACGCGGAAACAACATGAGGCAACACAGAAAGGAGGTTTCAATGCCCAAAAATGGATTTCCCACTTCAACTAGGAAAAGGAACTTTAAGTCCCAAGTCAAATTCATCAAGGAACAAGGAAAACATAAATCTACTATTATAAATACCCTTTTATTTTCATGTAATAGCTATGTCATCAAGGAGGGAAGTTCCATGTTGTTTTTAAATCTTCAAGGAGGATTAGAGTTTTAAGTCTCAAGTTTTTAGATACAAGTTTGGTGTCTTACGCTTTGAATTTTGAGACGATTGTTGAATTGTTCTTTCGGAATTTTGTATTAATCAAGTGAAGGTTCTTCCGATCATTGTTGTAAGTATTAATTTTAATTTATATATATGAATGCTATTAATTTTCTTATGAACATGATATGATAAAACTACCATAACTAAGGTTGTGGGAACCATGGTGAATTAATAAATTAGGTTTGCATGATGTGATTCTAAACCAATACTAAACGCTTATATTGTATTCTCTTCATGCTTAAATGTTTCTTAACGGTGCGCAATTTTAGGACTTTCCTGAATTATTTACTTACTTAGGTCTAAGAGATAGATATTAGGAAAAGAGATTACAACAGAGCCTTGATCTGATGATCATTGTATTAAGTTGAGCTGTGGTCACAGGATAGTTAAATCCGGAACTTAGTGATAACAGATAGTTTGAAACCGCTCATGAGACTTGGTCGAGCGATTGAGTATAGTCATTCAATAGGGACTGGTCGGTCGTTTGAATGAACCTAAGTTATCATTTCTACAAGTAAAGTATTGGGATAGATCACCAGTGTAAAACCCGAAGTAGTTAAGGATCCATGGGGAACACTTACCCTATTTAATTGCATTAATTTGGAAACAACCATCAATTTCTCAACATTGTTTATTAATTTTACAAATTCCCCCTCTTAGGAAATAATTTACTACAAAGCTTAAGCACTAGCATTCTTCTATATCCTTCCATATTCCCTGTGGGATCGACCGCAACCTCTAATTGGGTTCTTTATTGACAACATCTGCTTCATACTTCAGTAAGAGGTGTGGTTTGAGCGTTATCATGTATAAACGGGGTTAGGAATTAAAATGCTCAAACACATAAATTGATGATGGGTAATGAGTTACAGGGTATGAAGCATATTAGGGCTTGAGTGGGTATGAGAAAATAATGTAGATTGCATCAATGGGTTGGGGAATTCTAAGTTCCCATCTCGAAATGTATTTACTCGCACAACTGAGCATGCATAAGGTGAGGACAGACTTCATGAGCCTTCCTACGAATTGTAGTCTTGCACTACAACTCGTAGGAGGATTCATTGGGAACTTGAAATTACAAGTAAGTGATCACTTTTAATTAAATTTCTTGCTAAATGTTAGCCATACGTGAAATATGTTTCCTCAACTCATGAAAATGAGGAAGAGGAACGAGAGCGGAGGCTATATATGCGTGTGTATAGATGGGGTTTGGAATTAAAATGCTCAAACACATAAATTAATGATGGGTAATGAGTTACAGGGTATGAAGCATGTTAGGGATTGAGTGGGTATGTGTAGTTTGCATAAATGGGGTGGGGAATTATGAGTTCCCATCTCAAATTGTATTTAGTTGCAAAACTGAGCATGCATAAGGTGAGGACAGGCTTCAAGAGCCTTCCTACGAATTGTAGTCTTGCATTACAACTCTTAGGAGGATTCATTGGGACTGTCCTGAGCTGGTTTAACTAGAAACTTATGGTATGGATACTAGTACGACCCATGGTATCTCACTACAAGTCATACCTGGTGATTGTACCACGAATTAGAAAGGGTTAAGTTCAAAAGCAACAGTACGACCCTTAGGACAGATCATAGTAATAAGAGTGCTTAGAGTGCCATAGGTATGTCCCTCTTCTAGTGTTTCATTTATTTTTACTTTGGGGACAAAGCATGCTTTTTAAGATTAAGGGAGGGGGGTTGTACTTGTTTTTTGTTTTTGATTTCATCTGAAGGATTTTTTTGTCGTGCTTCTTTTCCCTCGAACATGCTATCTAGTAGAATCAATATGTTTAGGATTTTGTGTTTTGTTTAACTAGAAGTAGCTTAGGAATATTTTACAGCCAATAAATTCACTTGTTTTTGAAGTTGCTGAAAAATGTCCCTTTTCAAAATTTTTATGTTTAGCTGTGTATGTTGATTGCAAATCATGACTTCTGTGGATCTTTGTATGACATTTGATAGATTAGAATGTATAATTGTAGCTTACCTGTGCATGAACTGGATAGGTAGAATAAATGCAAGCCTATACTATGTGCGAGTGAGGATTCTTACCTAGTTCAAAGGAGGATCTAGAACTTGCCTGATTAGTCTTTACATAGGTTGTAGTACAGTTGGCTAGGAAAGAATCATAGGCCATTCTTGATTTAGCCCACTTTTAGCCTATATTGCCCTATCAAATGAAAATGAATCCCTTGATCCCATGATTGAGCCTAAAGTCGACCCTTTTTGTTGGTTAGCCCATTCACCTTCCCTATTTCATTTATAATAAACCTATTTTGGTCCTAGTCCCTCCTTAGACATTGTGAACCTCAACTTAGGCAAAATGGCTAAGTTGAGGGTGGCTATTGTAGGAATGAATATATGAGGTGGGGGAGAAAAATAGAAAAAGTTGGTCAATGAAAAGTTGGGTGTGGTTAAGAAAAATGATAAAAAGAAAAAGAAAAATTCAAGAAATAAAGTTGAAAAAAGAAAGAAAGAAGAGAAAAGTCACCACACCAACGAATGACAGTTGAAGGGACAAAAAGGGAGGAAAAAGTGAAAAAGGAAAAAAGGGATAAAAAGGTAAGAAAGTAAAGCCAACTGTGTAGTGCCAAGGAGGTTTAGTAACTATTTCCATATATACCATACCCATCCCGAAGTCTACATTAAAAGACGATGAAAGTCGTATAGTGATCCTAGCTTAATGTCTAAAAAGCCATAAAATAAGGGCAAGCCTATGGGATCCGATGTGCAGTATTTGAAACTTCTTTGTGAGAGTGAGAGTCTACTTGACTAGTCCTAGGAGTCATTTATATATATTTGTGAGTGTTGGGAACTTCATTTGCTGTGAGGGTACATGGTTTGTGTTGCATTCTGCTAGTTGTCTGTGTAAACAACATTGGTGATAGCTTAATTCTCTACTAATAGTTGGTTGCCATATCTGGATGCCTGTATGTCATGATCTGTAGTTTTATGTATGCATAGATGACTTGGTTTGAATGGAAAAGAGGTCAATATCTGATAATGGTTGTATGTGCAAATTTTGTTATGTCGGCTATAAATCTTCTATTTTACTTTATAGTTAAGTGTCATTTATAGTTTTGTTTTGTTTGCTTGAGGACATCTAAAAGTCTTAAGTTGAGGGTGTTGATGTGCTGTGGGTTTACAACATTCTCGATGCTTAAGACTGAAAAATATGCATGGTCTTGGGTGTGTATATACAGATATGATGCACTTTTGCTTTGTTTTAAGGGAAATCAGGTGTTGGAGTTGAAATCTGTAAAAAAAGAAAAAAACTATAGAAAATGGGCTAATTATAGGCCTCAGAAATGATTTACCTTGATGGTACAAGCCGTACACTGATCCATGATAAACTTCAGAAGGCCTACTCAAGACAAAGGCAACGTACGACTTCTGTACGAGCCGTACTAGAGCAGTGGTGGAAAAATACAGAAGGATGCATTTTGACTAGTCTCTTAATACCAGTAGAAACTATGATTCGTGGTGACTACCTATGATACGTATCAAGGAGCCATGGTGAACTTTAGAAAGAATGTTGAAAGTCGATTCCATGGTACGAGAGGTAACCACCAGTTATAAGAGCAAGGTACGAGTGTCCCAAGACACTCATGGAAATATTCAGAGGATGCTAGAAATCACAGGTTCAGACCATAACAATGATGTTGTACGAGTCATTCCAACTCCCAGTACTTAACGAAGATCAGGGCTATTGAGCATTGTACGAGTGGAAGCTATGACTCATAGGTTAATGGTACGAGTCGTAGGATCTGGCTGCCACAGTAATTATAGTTTTATTGTTAATTTAGGAAAGATTTTTAATTATTTGTATAGATACTTTTCTAGGTTATTTTGTAAGGAATCACGCTTAGAGTTTGTCTTTTTGGTGAGAGAAGTACTGTCGAGTTTTCTTGTCAATATTCTTGGAGATTCATTCATTGTTCTTTGACTGATCATTGTTGAATTGTGCAATTAATCAAGTGAGTTTTATTTCAATATGATTGTAAGTTTTTAATTATGATTTCTTTCATGATTTCTTCTCTAACAACCATCAGAGGCTAAAACCTCCACAACTAGGATTGTGGGAACTATGGTGATTTAACCAACTAGGGTTTGCACAAAGTGATTCTAAATCAACATGAATGTTTGTATTGTCTTCTCCTCATCTTAAACTTTTCTTAATCGAGCGCAATATTAGGACTTTCCCGAATTCTCTACTTTATTGAACCTAGAGAGGTAGAGATTAGGAAAAGAGAAGTACAATAAAGCCTTGAACTTTATGGTTGATTGTATAGCTTGAGCTGTAGTCGCAGGATAGTTAATTTGGAATACATTGATAATGGTTAAAGTGAAATCACTCAAGAGACCTAATTCAGTAGTTGATTATAGTCATTCAATAGGGATGAATCAGTCATCTGGATGAACCTATGTTATCATTTCTACAAGCTAAGTATTAGAATAGATAACACGTGTAAAACTTGAAGTAGTTATGAATCCATAGGGAACACCTCCCTAGTTAATTACATATATTTGATAATAAATTCAATTCACAGTACTCTTACTTAATTCTTTCATTGAAACCCCCCATTAGGAGATAATTTTACTAAAAACATAAATACTAGTGTTATTCTACATCTTGACTATATTGCCTATAGGATCGACCCCAACCTAGTTGGGTTCTTTATTGACAGTGTCTGTATCATACTTTTACAGGGGTGTGATTTGAGCGTTATCAGAATGCTGATATCCTGAGTCATACCCACAGGTCTCTAATGGTCAACCATGACCTGTTGGTAGTTTGGTCACTTAGTCACAAATTCTAGAATGTCTTTCTTGATGCCATTCCACCAATAGACTTCCCGTAGGTCATGGTACATCTTGGTGGCACCTGAGTGGATAGAGTACCTAGAGTTGTGAGTTTCCGTTAGTATCCGCTGCCTCAAATCATCTACATATGGAAAATACAAGATCCCCTGGTAATGGAGCACACCATCTCCCCCTTTGGAGAATGCTTCCACCTCTTTCTTTAGGACTGCTTCCTTCTACTTAAGCAGGATTGGGTCCTCATCATGATGTGACATAACCTCCACCACAAGGGAGGATTCTGACCAATTCTAAACTACAACTCCACCTTCTGCTGAGTCAACCAAACAAACTCCTACCCGAGCTAGAATGTGAACATCTCTAACCGGTTCTTTCTTATCATCCTCAATATGAGCAACACTATTCATTGATAATCTGCTGAGGGCGTCGGCCACTATATTGTCTTTACCCGGGTGGTACAAGACGCTCATGTCGTAGTCTTTCAACAACTCCAACCACTTTCTCTAACGAAGATTCAAGTCCTTCTGACTGAACATATACTGCAAGCTTTTGTGGTCAGTAAAAACATCCACATGAATTCTATAAATGTAGTATCTCCAAATCTTCAAGGAAAATACTACCACTGCCAGCTCAAGATAGTGAGTCAGATAGTTCTTCTCATGAACCTTGAGCTGTCTGGAAGCATAAGCAACAACTTCAACATACTGCATCGATACACAACCCAAACAAATTTTGGAGGCATCACAATAGATTACAAATCCATTTGAACCTTCTGGCAGGGTCAAGACTAGGACTGTGGTGAGCTAGATCTTTAGCTCTTGAAAACTCTTCTCAAATGCATCAGACCACTGAAACTTCACTTCTTTTGAGTTAGTATGATCAAAAGAGATGCAATAGAGGAGAATCCTTCTATGAACCATTGGTAATAACTAGCTAGGCCCAAGAAACTTCTAATGTCTGACAGAGAAGTGGGTCTTGTCTAGTTCTTAACTCCTTCGATCTTCTTTGGATATACTTGAATGCCCTTACTAGAGACAACATGACCAAGGAACGCCACTGATTTCAGCCAGAATTCACACTTTCTGAATTTAGAAAACAACAGACGGTCTTTGAGAGTCTACAAAACTATTCTTAGGTGGTCTACATGTTCCTCCTCTGTTCTGGAGTAGACAGAATATCATCTATGAAGATAATAACAAACATGTCCAGGTACTGTTGAGTACCCTATTCATCAGGTTCATAAAAGCTCCAGGAGTATTTCTTAGTCCAAAAGACATTACTATGAACTTGTAGTGACCATAGCGAGTTTTGAAAGCTGTTTTGGGAATGTCACTTTCTCTGATCCAGAGCTGATGGTATCCTGATCTGAGATCTACCTTGGAAAAACAACTAGCTCCTTGGAGTTAATCGAACAAGTATTCAATCATGTGCAGGGGATATTTATTCTAAATTGTGACTTTATTTAACTAACGATAATCGATATACATCTTGAGTGTATCATCCTTCTTGCGCACAAACAACACCGGGGAACCCCACAGAGAGATGCTGTGTCTGATGAATCCCTTGTCTAAAAGGTCCTTTCTCTACTCTTTTAACTCTTTAAGCTTAGATGAAGCCATTTTGTAAGGAGAAATTTAGATAGGATAGGTATCTAGGAGAAGGTTTATGCCAAATTCTATTTTCCGCTCGGGAGGGACTCTGGGAAGATCTTCGGGAAACACATCTGGGAACTCATTTACGACTGAAACTGGTTGAAGAGTTAGGGTTTCGGAACTAGGATCCCTGACCCTAACTAGATGATAGATGTAACCCTTAGAAATCATTTTTCTAGACTTAAGGTAAGAGATAAACTGACCCTTAGGCGCTAAAGTACTACCCTTCTACTCTAGGACCGACTCATTAGGAAAATGAAACGTAACGACTCTAGTTCTACATTCAACTGAAGCATAACAAGAGTGTAACCAATACATGACAAGAATGAGGTCAAAGTTCGATCATATCTAACTCTACTAAATTAACTGAGGTGACTTTATGTAACTATGTGACTGGGCAATTTTTGTGTAGCTGACTGGCTGTAACTAACTTACCAACTAGAGTAGAGACTGAAAATGGCTTTGGGAGAATTTCTGAACTAATATTAAACTGGACTACAATATAAGGAGTCACGAAGGAAAGTGTGGTTCCTGAATCTAGTAAAGCATAAACATATATCTAAAAGAGACGTAACATACCAGTCACCAGGTCAGGTGAGTTCTCCTGGTCCTGGAGGGAGGATAGGGCATAAAAGCAATTCTGGCGCTGATCGCCACCTATACCTGACGTATTACCCTACTGAGTTGGGCGACTCGATGGAACTGCTGATATAGTAGATTGGGCCTTCCCCCGTCTAGCTGATGGGCAGTCCCTCAACCTATGACCTAACTTTCCATAACCAAAAAAACCCTCCTTACTCAAACGACACTCAATCGAATATTTATTACTACACTTAGGACATACTAGAAAAGTGCGACTACTAGAGACATGGCTCTGAGACTGGAAGCCTAACGCACCACTCTTTCGATCCTTACGAGGCCTGGAAGAAGGAGCACTGGCTGAAGAGAGTGCTGGAGGTCTCTGTTGCTACTGTGGGAGACTATCCCCACTCGATCTTTGCTATGAATACTGATGTGCTGTGAGTTTATAACACTTTCGATGCTTAAAACATAGAAAATAACATGGACTTAGGTATGTTTATATGGATATGAGGCACTTTTACTTTGATTTTAGGGAAGATAAGTTTTGGAGAAAAGATGTGCAAAAGAAGCCTTAAAGTGCAGAAAATCAGCCAAAGTACCAGTCTCAGTACGAGCCGTACCTTGATTGTACAAGCTGTACAAAGAATCGTGATGAAAGTCGGAAGGTTGAA
>JACEIK010005093.1:50714-79253 GCA_018107945.1 Datura stramonium | reverse complement strand
ACGTACATCGGCTTCACCTTTCACCTACTTCACCCGTTATTCTTTCATTCCCTTTTCACCTCTTTTATATACATTTGCATGGGTGCGGTGTATTTTCAGCTTTTTCAGCATTTTCATTTTCTTTTGAAATTTATTTTTCAAGATTCTCAATATCTTTCATCTCTTTTCTTTTCACCACACCACACCTCATTTTCACCCTTTTTCTCTTTTCTTTTCCTTTTTCTCATTTCCACCATTTACGCACCCTTACTCTAGCCACCCTCAACTTAAGAATTTTTCCTATGTTGAGGTTCACAATATCCAAGGAAGGACCAAGGCCAAAATAGGTTCATTATAAGCAAATGGGTACAGTTCATTGGTTAATCAAAGAAAAACTATGTGTCAATTAAGGCTTAAACTTGGGATCAAGGGATTCATGTAATTTTGGTACGGTCATATAGGCTAAAAATGAGCTAAACAAAAATGTCCTATGATCACTATCTCACGACGTTCTGAACCCAGCTCATGTACCGCTTTAATGGGCGAACAGCCCAACCCTTGTCCTAATAAACCATCCTTAGCCTATGTAAAGACCAACCAGGCAAGTTTTAGATCTTCAATACAATATCGCACTAAGTACTATACCTCACTCACTCATGGTACATGAACTATATTCACCTCACCTTTCTGGTTTATACATGGCTTAACAAGACAACTCAGGTTAATAAACTAAATGACATCAAAAGATCCACAGAAATCATGCATGGAGTCGCAAATACATAGCTAATACATCAATTTTTTTTAAATAGGGTCAATTTTAAAAAAAATCAAAACTAGTACATTTTCATTGGCTGAGTACTCCTAAGTTATTTCATAATTAAACAAAAATCACAAAATTAGAAAATAAAATCCTAAACATGTTGGTTCTACTGATAGCATGCTTGAGGAAAATAACACGGCAAGAAAAACCCTCAGATGAATAAAAAATTCACCAAAAATCACAAGCACACCTCTCCCCTTTTTGAAAAGTAGCTTCGTCCTCGAAGAATGAAATAAAAGAACATAGGGAAGAGAATATACCTATGGCTCTCTAGACGCTCCCGTCATCCTGCAGAGGCTGTACCTCCGCTGCTATCGTGGCACTAGCGGTGGCCAACGTGCTCAATAATGTGTCTACAGGGGGAGTAGTCCCCCCTAGTAGTCATGGCCGCTTCTATGGTCTCTATAACAATCTGGGCTGAATGTGGCTTATCTGAAGGGTCACGACCACTGGAAAGCTCGGGCTAAGCCATGGTGGAGTTACCTGCTCCTCTAGCTTTCTGCTGCAGCTTAGACAAATGTGTGTCATGAGTCCGCAGACTCTTTGCTCTGGCCCGCTTGCGCTCTTTTCTCTCCTTCTTCCTTCTCTTTCTCAGGCTCTCCTCTCCAACATCTTCAGCAGCTCTTTTCTTCCCCTTCTCACCAAGAATTTCCATCGGCTCCCAATATGCCACCAAATCAATCTCCTCATTAGGCTCGGAATTGAGGTCCGGAAGAGTGGGGGTTGCTATAACTATCAGTTTTCATGATGACAACTTGACTACTTGGCTCCGAAGAGCCCCCAATTCCGCACGGAGACTGCTGGTGTCTACTTGCTCCGCCATCCATAATCGGTTCTCAAATTCATCTAGGAGAGAATGTAGAGCCTGAGCTGCTTCCTCTATCTCTGACTTGACCCATGGCTTTACATTTTCCATCATGACCCGAATCTTCTGCTCCACCATGGTCAACCATTCGGACAGGTTCTGGAGGAAGTCACGTGGCACCAAAACATGCCCTGCTGGTGTCTGAGTCTATAGGCTAGGCTGTGATGCAATTGAAGTGCTAGGGACTGACTCTGAATGATCGACATCTGTAGCCGGTGTCTCGCTCTGCTCCTGTGTAATGGGGACATTCACCTATGTGTCCCCTGCTTGCTGGACTGCTGGAATTGTGGTGGGAATCCTGGCTCAGCTTACTGGGTTCATCTCATCCTGGATAAGTCCTATGTATGCAATCCTTTAGCCTCCGATCAGACGCTCCTCGCCTTGTCGTACTGGCACCCCTGCCTCTTTGCATAACCTGAATATAAGACTTGGGAATGGGATAGTGGTGCTCACTCCCACCGCCTGGTCTCGTATCTCCTCTGTGATGATCCTCAGGATATTGATGGGGTAACGGGATGAGGCATGCCACAAAAGTTTCCCTATCAGCACTCAATGTGTTATCGTTGACCATGGGTGCTAACCGATGGCATACTAATGTCCAGCAAGCTTTTTCTATGAAATTGAGCGAGTTCTTTGTCACCTGCTTTCCACCAATAACCCACTCAACTTCTTCTTTGTTCTCAGCAATCACCTATGCTAGCCATTTCAGCTGCTTTTTCTGTTCCTCAAAACACAACTGCCTAATCTGCTTCATTACTTCTACCTTGTACTTGTATTCTAGCATCGTTCTTGTAGGCAGGAGCAAAGGTCCATACAAAATTCGAGCGATGGTTCACTCAGATATATCAACCTCGCGACCTCGTACCACAACACTCTCCAGATGGGGCTGGTCTTTTATTTTTTGCCCCTCCTTCGCCTTTATCTCCATGGTGGCCAAATAGTTGGCATAGAACTCTCAGACTATTTCTACTGTATACTGGGTTAGAGTCTTGGGCATCCACTCGAAACCATAGAAACTGAATATTCGCTTCATCTCCTCAACTTTGTTGAGTGAGTTAGTAAGGATCCGTGGCTCTTCTTGGATGCTCCTCTTTGGCTTATTTTTAGTGGTGAGAGAGATGCCCTGCTCATAGATCTCTCTAACTCCCGACACTCTCTATCGGATTGTGCGGTTCTCTATGGGTGGGTTCTATTCTTGTGCAGCATTAGGAGCCTCCTCATCTGATTCTTCACTGCCACTCTCTTCTCCAGTTTGGATCTCTCCTGACCCTTCTTCAATATTTGAGTCGTTTCCTGACTCTTGATGTTCTTTCTAACTCCCTCCTTAGACTGGGGAGCTTGAGCAGATGTGGCAGTGGCTACTTTGGCTTGGGACTTTGCTTTTTCCCTAGTGGTTCTGGTTCCATCAATGTCAGAGGTGTCTATCTGGTAGTCCTCAAGTGAACCACTAGGGGAAATGCCTACTTGTCCAGCCTCGGACTCAGATGTTTCATCAATTAATGTTCTCCAGGCTTTTGCTTTGGTTGCCTTTCGCTTCTATGTCATTGTACCTGTATAAAAAGAAGTTAGCATTCCATTTTTGAAAAAGAAGAATTAGAAAGGAAGGTTTTAGATTTTCGTCAAGGGTCAATAGTACAGGTCATACCACGAAGGTACGACTTGTATGAAGTCCCATAAACTCTGGATGTTTATTACGACTCGACTTTCGTACCTTGAGTCGTCTGATGGAGCCCCAATATTATTATTTCTCTAGATTTTTCCATGACTCGTGGTACGATCCATAGGTTAATTCCACGAGTCGTAGGAAGGACTTTTCTGTGCACACTTGTTCAATTCTGTGGTACGTGTCATGACCCGAACGGAGGCCCAGATCGCGACACTGGACAAGGAGCCCCGAGAGACTCCAAGTAGACCCATGGAATAAGCATACATATAACTCAATCAAGAACTGAATAACCATCAATACAATCATAACGCAAGTCTAACATGAATATAACATCCGAATATAAAATCCGAAGCTGAATACATACATATGTTTGAATAGCCTCTAAACATGACGAGTTGATGGGACAAGACCCCAACTAACTCAACAAGATGAAACTGAAATACATAAGGAAAAGATAGATAGTCTGGTCCTCCGACAATGAGGACTAACCAATAGCAGACGCTAACTCCGATAAGCTGTCTAAGAGTGGGGCTGAACCTGAGAGACGGGTCCTGTATCATGAAACGATACGACATAGAAAGTATGTGATTAGTACGTGGAATGTACCGAGTATGTAAGGTAAGTAAAACCATTAAGAAAGTCAAACCGTTTAAAGGCAATGTATTAATTAGACATAAACATCGATAAACTGAAAGTGGGGTTGCATGCATCCTTTTTGAAATCATGATCTTTTCATAACATACAATACAAATGCTTTATAACATCAAACTGACTTGAATGATTCAAAGAAGAAATGTGACATTTGTAGAAAAACTGAACATTGAGTCAAACCTTGCTTTTAGAACATGGATGAGTATATAAGAATCACGGGTAATGAATATGCACNGAAATGCAGAAAGTTCAACTCATTCGAGAAAGATTACAAAACAGCTTGGTGACATTTGTAGAAAAACTGAACATTGAGTCAAACCTTGCTTTTAGAACATGGATGAGTATATAAGAATCACGGGTAATGAATATGCACATCTGAATCATATAAAACAATGGGAGACTCGTCACTTAACCGACATACCATGATAGAGTTTACGTGATCCCGACTATCACACTCAAGTGGGCAGAGCCATCCAAAAATTGCCAGGGCTAAGGACGCTACCATGATATTGATATCAAGTTTATGGGCCATTAGGGCCGGGGATAGCTCACAAGGGAGGGCCCAATAGTATAATAGTATCTTCCTACATTGGTGCGTAGTTCTAGGGCATAGGGTGATTGACCCTTAGCCCGCTCAGTGCTAGAATCTTCTCCCAAAATCATGCATAATGCTCTACATCATATATAATGAAGCTCAACATCGTCTGTTGACGAAGCTCAGTAATCAAATACATCTCAAATACGAAATAATGCATATGAGAAGCTTTAACATACCACAAGCTGAAAACATACTTGGGAGCCTTTGCTTCAAAACCATGTGGTAAGCTATGCATAGGAAGACTTAAGTCAAAACATACCACAAGATAAAATATAAAATTAGGGAGTCTTTGCCTCAAAAAAATGTGGTAAGCTTAGTTCGAAAAAATCATCATTTAACTTAACATATGGGCATTGCCCAAAGCTTTATCATACTTAGAAGTTCTCAATTCTCATTAAAAACATAATTATAAATATGGGTAGCTTCAAATCATGCTTTTTCATCGTAAAATCTCATCATTTTCACATATTCTTCGTAAATCTCACATTTCATAATCATCTCATCCATGGGCTTCAACATTCATAAGACTAGAAACATAACTTTAATTGAAATCATTATAAAATTAGCCCATACTTCACAATTCGATGATAAAATCATAATTAATTCATACCCATGTAAATAAATTGAAGATTCATTCAGTTGGGTAGAAATCCCATAACTTAATCATAGGAATTTCTCATGTTTAGATAGAAATTGGGCATGGGTGTTGAAGAAGACACCCACTCTTAACTCTACATACCTCAAAGGGATTGATTCTACCACTTCCCTGATTGCCCAAGAAGGATTAAATAAAAACCTTGAAGACTTGGTCTAGATCACCTCCTTCAACCTCTCAAGTTTTCATGCATGGAAGGAGATAACTTAGAATAGGTTTTCCCCTTCTTAAACCCAATAAAATGAGCCTTAAACGATGTAGTATAGGATTTAGGGACTTAGGAATTACGAAAAGACTCTTACTAAATTCGCAGGGAATTACTGCCAGGTGGTCCTAACGGACGACTTGACAAGTCGTGGTCCATGGCAATGACTCGGCATCTTTTTCATCAAGTACACTGCCTTGTGTAATCTCCTGGGCTTGTAATGGGTCACTTAATGACTCATCAGGGGTGACCACCACTTGTGGTCACCAATCGTTGGGTACACTGCCTTACTCTATGGAATTTCTCATCTAGGTGGCAACGGGGGACCCCACGAATCGTGGTGGCTGACCAAGACTCGTAGTCACCACACGTGAAGTACACTGTTTCTTCCTTCTCTTTTTCCTTCTCCTTCACCCCACGGTTGATCTAACGACTCGTGGTGTCTGACCACGAGTTTTTTCCACATCATGGGGACTCTTTTCTCAAAACTTCCCAACTCCTCACTGGCCTCACCCATGAGTCACGTGACGACTCGTGGGCTGTCCTCACGAGTCGTCCCACGAATCATCCTGAGTCTGCAACATCACTTTTACATTTTCCCCATTTCAAATCTCGTGTCCGATCTTTGAGCTCTCATGGTATAACAATATTTCACCCTTGGGAACATTCGTCCTCGAATGTTGGAAACAAGAAGAGAACAAAAACATGCAATTATCATATTCAAATACTGATTATTTAAACCAAAAACTAATAGAATGACTACCCCCGATTCATATCACATGGCTGAACTGTATTCGCAGATCACATACAAACTCATGTACACAAAATAAACTTGTGTGCATAACTGAACATGAAACTAAATAGGGTCATAAAGAAAAACTGATACCTCAAGTCGTAACTGAGTCGGTAGAGTACAAATGTGGGTATTTAGCCATCATATCTGATTTGGCTTCCCACGTAGCTCCCTCAACATGTTGATTCCTCCATAACACTTTGACTGAAGCTACTTATTTTTTTCTCAGCCTACGAACTTGACAATCCAGTATTTCTACTGGAGCTTCCTCATAGCTAAGGCTATCCTTTACATCAATGCTTTCCACCAGGACTACTAGAGTTGGATCTCCCAAACATTTCTTCAAAGGCAAAACATGAAACACAGGATGCACGGAAGATAATTTTGAGGGCAAGTACAACTCATACACTACTTTACCAACTCTTCTCATAATCCGGTAGGGACCAATATAAAGGGGACTGAGTTTCCCTTTCTTCCCTAACCGCATGACTCCCTTCATGGGAGATACCTTCATAAATACCCAATCGTCCATCTCAAACTCCAAATCTCTCCTCCTCACATCAGCATATGACTTTTGATGACTCTGAGCGACTTTCAGCCTGTCCCTTATCAACTGAACCTTCACCGTAGCCTCATGGACCGAATCTGGCCCTATCGTAGCTGCCTCACCAACCTCAAACCATACGATAGGCGATCTACATCTCCCCCCATAGAGAGCCTCGAATCGTACCATTTGGATACTGGAGTGATAGCTATTATTGTAAGCAAACTCGATCAGGGGCAAGTGATCATCCCAACTACCTTTGAAGTCCATAACACATGCTCTCAACATGTCCTCGAGAGTCTGGATTATTCATTCTGCCTGACCATCTGTTTGCTGATGAAACACTGTGCTGAGCTTAACCTAAGTCCCAAGCCCCTTATGAAAAGCTTAACCTCGGTCTGAAATAATGGAAAAGGGCACTCTATGTAACCGAACCAACTCTCGGATATATAGCTTGGCAAAATCATCTGCCGAATTTGTGATTTTCACCGGTAGAAAATGTGCAGCCTTGGTCAACCTGTCTACCACCATCCAAATAAAATCATATTATCAGCGAGTACGAGGTAGGACTGTAATGAAATCCATATTAATCTATTCCAACTTCCAAGTAGGAATATTTATATTCTGAAGTACGCCTCCCGGCCTTTGATGCTCGACCTTCACTTGCTGACAGTTCAGGCACTTGGCTACGAATTTCGCAATATCCCTCTTCATGTCGTTCCACCAATATATTTTCCGTAAGTCATGATACATCTTGGTGGCACCTGGATGGATAGAATACCTGTATCCATGAGCCTCATGCAACATCCGACTTCTCAAATCATCGACATACGGAACACATAGGCGACCTTGGTACCGCAACACACCATCTCCCCCTTGGGAGAAAACCTCCACCTTCTGACTTCGAATGGATTCTTTTAGCTTTACCAAAATTAGATCCTCATGTTGTCTAGCTTTCATATCAGTCACGAAGGATGATTCTGATCCGTTTTGCACAACAAAACCCCTATCGGTTGAGTCAACCAACCTAATTTTAACCTTGCAAGTCGATGAACATCTTTCACCAGCTCCTTCTTTCCCTCATCCATATGGGACACACTCTCCATGGAGAGCCTACTGAGTGTGTTCGCTACCACATTGGCCTTACCTAGATGGTAAAGAACACTCATATCATAGTCTTTGAGTATCTCTAACCACCTCCTTTGTCGTAGATTGAGGTATTTCTGTGTGAACACAAATTGTAAACTCTTGTGGTCTATAAACACATCCACATTGATCCCATATAAGTAATGTTGCCATATCTTCAATGCGAACACCACCGTCGCCAACTCTAGATCATGGATTGGGTAATTCTTATCATGGATATTTAACTGTCTTAAGGCATATGCTATCACTTTCCCATTCCACATCAATACACACCTGAGTCCGATTCTCAAAGCATCACAATATACCACAAAACCCTCGGTACCCTCAGGTAGGGTCACCACCAGTGCTGAAGTGAGTCGAGTCTTCAACTCTTGGAAGCTCTTTTCACAAGCCTCCGACCATTGGAATTTCACTTTCTTCTGAGTCAACGTGCTTAATGGTGCTGCAATTGATGAAAAACCCTCAATGAACCTCCGATAGTAGCCTGCTAAGCCCAAGAAACTCCAAATATTCGAAGGATTCACCGGTCTGGGCCAATTCTTCACCGTCTCGATTTTTTGAAAGTCTACCTTTATGCCCTCACTTGATACCACATGGCCCAAAAATTCCACGGAGTCCAACCAAAACTCACACTTGCTGAACTTGGCATACAATTGACGATCCTTGAGAGTCTAAAGCACTATTCTCAAGTGAGCGGCATGCTCCTCCTCGCTACGAGAGTATATAAGGATGTCATTAATGAACCCAATCACGAACATGTATAGATATTGCTTAAACACCATGTTCATCAAGTTCATGAAAGCTGCAGGAGCATTTGCTAGTCCAAAATACATAACTACAAACTCATAATGACCATACCGCGTCCTGAAGGCTGTCTTCGGGATATCACTTTCCCGAACTCTGAGCTGATGATACCTAGACTTGAGATCAATATTGGAGAAACACTTGGCACCCTAAAGCTGGTAAAAAAATCATCAATTCTGGGTAAAGGATACCTGTTCATAACGGTGACCTTGTTCAATTGCCGATAGTCAATACACATCCGAAGCGAACTATCTTTCTTCTTGGACAAACAACACTGGTGCACCCCATGGAGACTTGCTCGATCTAATGAAGCCATTATCTAACAGGTCCTTCAACTGTACTTTCAAATCTTTTAGCTCGGTTGGAGCCATTCTGTAGGGAGGAATAGATATAGGCTACGTGTCGGGAAGAAGGTCAACACCAAAATAAATCTCCCGCTCCAGAGGAACACTTGGAAAATCATCAAGAAAGGCCTTGGGGTATTCACGTACTATTGGAACTGACTAGATAGTCAAGGTTTCAGACTCAACATCCTTAACCCTAACTAGATGGTACATGTAACCCTTAGAAATCATCTTCCTGGACTTAAGGTGGGAAATGAAATGACCTACAGGCACAACAGAACTACCCTTCCATTCTAAGAATGGCTCACCTGAAAATCTGAACTCTACTGCCTGAGTCCTACAATTAACTAAAGCATAGCATGCAAAGAGCAAATACATGTCGAGAATAACATCAAAATCGTTCATTGCTAACTCTATCAAATCTGCTAAGGTGACCTTATAAAGACTGAGACTAGGCAACCTCTATACACCCATCTAGCTATAATTGAGTCACCTACTGGAGTAGAAACTGAGAAGGGTTCTGACAAGACTTCGGGACCGACTCCAAAGCTACTGGACACATAAGGTGTCACAAAAGACAAGGTTGCCCTCGGATTTAGTAAAGAATAAACATCAATATGGAAAACTCGCATCATACCAGTGACTACATCTGGGGAGACCTCCTGCTCCTGACGGGATGGTAAAGCATAGAATCTGTTCTGGCGTTGACCACTAGCTGTACTAGTAGATGCCCCCTGATATGCTGAGCGTGCGGGAGGGACTGCTGAGCTAGAAGTTGGGACTTGGCCCCCAACCTGATCCTGCCTCATAGCTAAACAATCTCTAAGCATGTGTCCGGGCTGACCACCCCCGAAACAAGCACCTGAACCTGCCAAACACTGGCCTGTGTGCCGTCAACCACATCTACGACAAACTAAGATGCTGGAATCTGTGGGTCTACTGCTATGACCCCTCGGGCCTGATGCTCATCCTCTCTGATCATATCTAGGCCTGGATGGCACACTCAATGCTGAAGATGCTGGGGCTGATGATCTCTGGTGGGTCTGTTGTTGGGGCCCACCTCCGGATCTCTGTTGAGAGAATCTGTGGTCCTCGGTCCTGGCCCTCTTTCCTCCTTCTGTCTCGAATGTACCGCCTCTATCTGTTGGGCGTACAACACTATCCAAGGAAAGTCCATATATCCTGGTGAAGCATGGCAGTCCTGCAATATTTGTCCAAATAACTCATAAATCCATGGACGAATCTACTCACCCGCATCCTCTGATCGACCACCAACTCTGGGGCATATTTCGATAAGTGAGTGAACTGAAGGGTATACTCTTGCACAATTATTCTCCCTTGCTTAAAATTCACGAACTCAGCTGTCTTCATCTCCCTCATCTCCAGAGGGAAGAACCGGTCTAGAAATGCAATATGGAACTCTTCCTAAGTGACCAGACCTACTCCTGCGACCCTGCTATCCTTCCATTGACGAATCTAGATGTGCGCGACCCCTTTTAGCTTATAAGAGGCTAACTCAGCGCGTTCAACCCCATTCACCCCCATGACTTTGGTGATCTTGACAATCTCATCCACAAGCTCATGTGGGTCCTCATGCACCTTGGACCCAAGGAACTCCGACGGGTTCATCTGTAAGAAGTCTCTGACTCGAGCCGCTGCTGCACTGCCATTTTACGAAACACGTGCAACGACCTGCTGATTGACCTGAGCGGTCAAGGCCTGCGCAAGCATATGAATAGCGGCCCGAAACTCAGAATGGGCAGCTGGCTCTGGTGCCTGGTGATCCTGAACTAGTGGGGCTTGTTGATGCCCACGACCATTGCCATCCTCGTGGCCTTCACCATCTCCATTCCTCCTTCCGTTCATTCTTCAAGGAGCCATGATTGTGCAATCGCGAATAGCAAGAATTAGAAGGATATAAATACTTCTCATCGCACGACATAGATCATGAAAGAAGGGAATATTTCCTAAACATCTCGTAAACTCTTTGTCATAGGTGTGGCGCGCTTCAATCCCATGAAAAAGACTCTACTTAACATGACTTTCAGAAACCCTAGGACACTTCAAACCTATGACTCTGATACCAAGTTTTTCACGACCCGAACGGATGTCCGGATTGCGACACGGGACAAGGAGCCCCGAGAGACCCCAAGTTGACCCATGACATATGCATAAATCTAACTCAATCAAGAATTGAATAACCACCAATACAGTCATAACGGAAGTCTAACATGAATATAACATATGAATATAAAATCCGAAGTTGAATACATACATATGTCTAAATAGCCTCTAAACATGATGAGTTGATGGGACAAGACTCCAACTAACTTAACAAGCTGAAACTAAAATACATAAAGAAAAGATAGATAGTCTGGTCCTCGGACAATGAGGGCTCACCAATAAGCAGACGCTAACTCCAATAAGCTATCTAAGAGTGGGGCTGAACTTGAGAGCTGAGTCATTATATCATGAAACGATTTGACATAGAAAGTATGTGGTTAGTACGTGGAATGTACCGAGTATGCAAGGTAAGTAAAATAGTTAAGCAAGTCAAATCATTTAAAGGAAATGCATTAATTAGACATAAACATCGATAAACTGAGAGTGGGCTTGCATGCATCCTTTCTGAAATAATGATCTTTTCATAACATACAATACATAGCTTTATAACATCAAACTGACTCGAATGACTCAAAGCTCAACTGTGACATTTGTAGAAAAGTTGAACATTGAGTCAAACCTTGCTTTTAGAACATGCATGAGTATATAAGAATCATGAGTAATGAATATACACATCTGAATCATATAAAATAATGGGAGACTCGTCACTTAACCGACATACTACGATAGAGCTTATGTGGTCCTGACTATCACACTCAAGTGGGCAGAGCCGTCCAAAACCTTGCTAGGGCTATGGACACTACCATGATATTGATATCAAGCTCATGGGCCGTTAGGGCCATCGATAGCTCATAAGGGAGGGCCCAATAATATAATAGTATCTTCCTACACTGGCGCGTAGTTCTGGGGCAAAGGGTGATCGACCCTTAGCCCGCTCGGTGCTAGACTCTTCTCCCAAATTATTCATATGTTGTACATCATATATAAAGAAGATCAACATCATCTATTGACAAAGCTCAATAATTAAATACATCTCAAATACAAAATAATACATACGAGAAGCTTTAGATCAAAACATACCACAAGCTGAAAACATACTAGGGAGCTTTTGTTCCAAAACCATGTGGTAAACTATGCATAGGAAGACTTAAGTCAAAACATACCACAAGATAAAATATAAAATTAGGGATTCTTCTCCCCAAAACAATGTGGTAAGCTTAGTTTGAAAAAATCATCATTTAACTTAACATATGGGCGTCGCCCAAAGCTTTATCATACTTAGAAGTGCTTAATTCTCATTGAAAACATAATTACAAACATGAGTAGATTCAAATCATGCTTTTCATCGTAAAATCTCATCATTTTCACATATACTTCGTAAATCTCGCTTTTCATGATCATCTCATCCATGGGCTTCAACATTCATAAGGCTAGAAACACAACTTTAATTGAAATAATTATAAAATTAGCCCATGCTTCACAATTCGATGATAAAATCATAATCAATTCATACCCATGTAAATAAATTGAAGATTCATACAGTTGGGTAGAAACCCCATAACTTGATCATAGGAATTTCTCATGTTTAGATAGAACTTGGGCATGGGTGTGGAAGAAGACACCCACTTATAATCCTACATACCTGGAAGGGATTGATTCTACCGCTTCCCTGATTGCCCAAGAAGGATTGAATGAAACCTTGAAGACTTACTCTAGATCACCTCCTCAACCTCTAAATTTTGCATGCATGGAATGAAATAACTTAGAATAGGTTTTCCCCTCCTTAAACCCACTAAAACGAGCCTTAAAAGGCATAGTATAGGATTTAGGGACTTAGGAATTACGAAAAGGCCCTTACTAAATTCGCAGGAAATTACTGCCAGGTGGTCCCAATGGACGACCTGACGACCCGTGGTCCAGGGCAACGACTCGTCACCTTGCTCGTCAAGTACACGACCTTGTCTAATCTCCTGGGTTCATAACGGGTCACTTAACGACTTGTCAGGGGTGACCATGACTCGCGGTCACCAGTTGTTGGGTATACTGCCTTACTCTCCGAAATTTTTCATCTGGGTGGCAACGAGGGACCCCACGAATCATGGTGGCTGACCACGACTCATGGTCACCACCCGTGAAGTAAACTATTTCTTCCTTCTCTTTTTCTTTCTCCTTCACCCCACGACTGACCTAAAGACTCGTGGTGTCCGACCATGAGTCGTTTCCATGCCTTTGGGGACCCTTTTCTCCAAATATCCCAACTCCTCACTGGCCTCCCCCACGAGTCACCTGACGACTCGTAGGCTGTCCTCACGAGTCATCCTACGACTCATCCTGAGTTTGCAACATCACTTTTATATTTTCTCCGTTTCAACTCCCTAGTCCAATCTTTGAGCTCCCGAGGTATACAATACGAGTGCTAAGTACGACTCTTAGTGACAAACTATGATCCGTACTGTGTTTCATACCACTTTCAGGCCTTAGCCGAATTTCTTTTTCTTTTTCAGTTTGCAAGGATTCTCTTTTCACATTTTTGGGTACTCAGATTTCCCCCAGGTCTAGGCATATCATTCAATCAATTTAACCCATGCTCATTCCTCCCCTTTTTAATCACTACCCATAACTCATTGTGAATGGTTCATGCCCTAAGTTCATCAAAATTATAAAGTATCTCCCAGTCATAAACGATTTCCTAACACCCTGATCATTGTCTTTTTATTCAATTTTTTTTCAAGCATAACTCATTACTCACAGGGGTTTTGAAACCATCACTTTCAACATATGGTTGTTATCAATATTCAAAGAAATACACTTACTTTTTAGATGCTTCTTCGACTAGTAATCAATGTTTAGGGTTTAGAGGAACTTGGTTTGAGCAAGAAATTTTCTCGATTCTTCTGTGGTTTAAGTTACGGATGTGTGGGGAGAGTGAGTGTAGGTTGTGAGTAGTGGGTTGTTTTCATGGGAGAAGGGTCGGTTTAGGTATGAGATTTGAATAGTGGGGGGGAAAGATTTAAAAATCTAGGCCGAGTCGGGTTAAGTTGTTTATTTTACCCGTCATGACTCGTAACGAGTCTTAGGAAGTCCCTACGACTCGTACCATGAGTCATAGGAAGTCCGTATGACTCGTCCCTTAGACTCGTAAGTTAGAATTTTGAAGACTTACTTGGGGACCTACGAGTTCATCCTACGACTCATACAATTGGGGTACGATCCGTATGATGTCTCATAGGTCAGAGCTTTGAATTATTTCTCTAAACCTCACCACCACTGTTGCTACGGATTGTAAGATACCATCACGAGTCATACTGAGAGCCATCGCAGCTACTATTTCAGCCTCCTATTTTTGGTTTCCCTGCACACTGAGCATACATTAGTTTAATAACTTGGGTTGCCTCCAAAGAAGCGTTTGATTTAACATCGCGACATGACACAGGTGGCCCGGTTACTCAGACTTCACCAAGCCACCACTTGGGTTTCCTCCCAAAAAGCACTTGATATGCAAGTCTCTTGACTACTTAGAATTCGGCAAGTGACTTATACTCATCCTCCACTACTGAGATTACAATATATTCCTAGGTTTGCTTCATTGTTCGACAGATGTTGAAAGTTACCTCTTATTTGTTTAATCCGAACTTTAGCAGGACAACCTCCACATCTACTAGAGCCCTCCCGGTTGCAAGGAATAGTCGCCCCAAAATGATGGGGACCTCATAATCTACCTCGCAATCCAAAATCATGAAGTCTGCTGGGAATATAAATTTGTCTACCTTGACAAGCACATCAAATAGGATTCCCACTAGCTTTTTAATAGTTCTGTTGGCCATCAGTAGCCGCATGCTGGTCGGCGTGGGGGCTCCCAATCCTAATTTATTGAACACTTCCAAGGGCATCAAATTAGTGCTAGCTTCCAGATTGCAGAGTGCCCTTGCAAACTCGACATTGCCAATTGTGAACGGTATAGTGAAAGCACCCGGGTCTTCCTTTTTCTAAGCTAGGACCCTTGTAGCTATGGCACTATAGTGATGTACATTGTCAACAGGCTCATAGCTTATCGATCTCTTCTTAGTCACCAAGTCCTTTATAAACTTCGCATATCCTGACATTTGTTGTAATGCATCGACCAATGGTATGTTCACAGATAGTTGCTTTAGCACTGAGAGGAATTTTTGGAACTTACGATTTTCCACCTTTTTATTCATTCTTTGAGGGAACGGTGGCAGTGGTCGTGGGATAGCTTTATGCACTTGAGTTTCCCCTTGATCAATGTCAAGTTCCTTCTCACCTATCCGGGCCTCGTGAAACTCACCATTCACTATCTCAGCACTCATATCATCTTCCTTAATTAAGCTCTCTTTCTTCCGCTCAACATCAACCAGGAAAGGGGGGTCAATTATGGTTTTGCCACTCCTAGTCATCACCGCCATGCAATGACCATCATTCTTTGGGTTCTGGACAATGTTGGTAGGCAGCGTAGCCTTTTGTCTAGGGTTTAGTGATGCTGAAAGTTGCCCAAGATGTTGCTCAATCTGCTTGAAGACAGTTGCATGAGATTCCACTCTCTTTCCCATACTTGATATATCTCCTCTGATCTCCTTCAATTGCTCATAAGTGGAACTCACCTTTTTCAACATTTCATCTATCATGCTTTCTAACTTTGATTGCCCAGCCTCCCCCTCTCGTGCATTAGGAGGCACATAAACTCCAGCCCGGTCATTGTGGTAACCATTGTTCCTTCTCCGTTCTCCTTCACACTCACGACTGCAGCTCCTATCTCTGTACCCATTTCGGTTGTAGTTGTCTCTGTTCTAGTTCTGACCTTGATTTACAGAACCTTGGCACCAATTGTCTTGTCTAGACTCTTGGGCGTTGGCTCAAAAACCCTCCACTTGGCTATCCAGGAAGTTTGCCTCTTCCTCAAAATCAGAGTTATCAGCTCCTTTATCCATTCCTTGAATTCCTACTGCATTTACCTTTTCGGATCCAACTCCAATAATATGCTTTGTCAGCAAGTCCAATGATGTGCGCATATGAGCCAACTCCTGGTCGCGTTCTTCTTCTTTCCTTCATTGGTCTGCAGTCAATCCAACAACATATGTACCAACCACTGTATCAGCCTCCCTCGTATGCCAGGCCCTATTCTTCTCAGTCACCCTGTCAAGAATAGTGGCAGCTTGCTCCTAGGTGTGACTCATCAACGCTCCTCCCGCCACCATGTCCGGTACAGCTTTGGTGCTATTAGTCAAGGACCTGTAAAAGATTTCCAACAAACTGTCATATGGGATTTTTTGGTTCGGGAACTTTGTCAACTTCTTTTTGAATCTCAACCAAGTTTCATGAAGTGGCTTTGTCTTAATTTGTTGAAAATTGTAGATATCGTCTTTTAGCGGCAACATTCTGTAGGGGAGAAAGAATCTATACAGAAAGGCCTGTTTGAGCTCCCTCCAATTGGTTGTGGAGTCATTGGAAAACTCCGATAACCATAACGTGGCTTTCCCTGAAAGAGAGAAAGGGAAGAGTCTGAGCTGTATTGCATCCTGGCTTACTCTGGGCAACCTGTACGCCTTGCATATTCCTATGAAGTTCATTAAGTGCAGGTTGGCGTCATCCGCTGTGTGGCCACTGAACACCCCTTTCATATTTAGCAGCTGAATCATGGTTCTTGTAATGTCGAATTTGTCCCCAGCAGGCAGTGGTGGTGGCACAATTTCTCCAGTTGACTCGACTTCATCAATATCTGGGTCATCATCATCGACAAAGTACTGAGGGGAAAATCTATGAGCTCTGTTGCCCCTCCCTTGTCGGCCAGCATTTATCACTTCGTCTCTTTCATCTTCCGCATGTTGTAGTGAAACTTGTCGAGCTAGCTCGGCTTGCCTAGCTTCTTCAGCTATGCGGGCCTCTCTTTGCTCGTGGTTTTCCATGTTATGCAGTGCTCTTTCGATTTCTAGATTTAATGGTACAAGGGGATCTCCTCTACTCCGAGTCTTGGCATTCACTAGAGAACAACTAGTGAATCAAGAATAAGAAGAAAAAACGTAACTAAGGAAATAACTACCAGAAAACCAAATGCAAGCAAATAATCTAGTCTTAGCCGTACTACCCAACAACGACGCCACTTTTTGATAACGCTCAAACCATACCTCCTACCGAAGTATGAAATAGACATTATCAATAAAGAACCCAACAAAGATTGAGGTCGATCCCATAGGGAATAAGGAAGAGCTAGATTACAGCTTGTACATGAACTTGTTAGGTAGTTACTCCAAAATTGGGGGATTCTAAAGAAAAGCAATAATAAAAAACATTATCAAAAGTTCGGTTTTGAATCAATATTAAATGATAACTAGGGTTTGTGTTCCCCATGAATTCAACAGCTTTAGGTATACACTTGTGATCATCACCATTACTTACTTACAGAACTGATAACAAAGGTTCATGCAAACGAACAACCAGTCCCTATTGAATGACTATACTCAATCACTCGACCAAGTCTTATGAGCGGTTTCAAACTATCCTTTATCACTAAGTTCCAGATTTAACTATCCTGTGACTATAACTCAAGTTAATACAATGATCATCAAGATCAAGGCTTCGTTGTAATTCTCTTTTCCTAATCTCTACCTCTTAGACTAAGTAAGTAAAGAATTCGGGCAAGTCCTAATATCGTACACCGTTAGGAGACATTTAAGCATGAAGAGAATACAATACAAAAGTTTAGTATTGGTTTAGAATCACTTTGTGCAACCCTAGCTTGTTAATCCACCAAGGTTCCCACAACCCTAGTTATGGAGGTTTTAGCCTCTCATAGTTGCAAGGTTGTGTTTTGCATTCATGATTACAAACATAAGTCAATACTTACAATTATGGATGATAAAAAAAACTTCTTTTAATAAATCAGCAAAATCTTCAGGAACAAGTTTCAAAAATAAGAAGAATTCAAGAAAAAGTTGATCACAAGTCAAATCAACTCAATTCTCTCCTTTCTCAATGTTTTCTAATTATTCTCTAACCTCCACTAACGTTCTCTTAAAAATAAAAAATAAAAAAATATTTATACAGGCATAAAAATCCTTTTCCTAGGCTAACAAGGTGAATTTCCATATTTGGTGCCGCCAGTGCCACGACCGATCCTATGACCCGTGCCAGGAACCTACGAGCTGTACCTTCCTCTCGTACATTATTGACTGGCTGAATTTTGGCTAAGTGTTGGACCCTGGTACGACTCGTACCTGCGTCCTACGAGTCGTACTGTGCTTCTGTGGTTTGACTCGAAGACTTTGAAATTTTCTGAAGTCCATCACGAGTGCTATGGTACGACTCGTACTTTCGTTCCACGACTCGTATTGTCTATCTATAGCAGGAGTAAGCCTCTAGTGCAAATATTCTGAATCTTTTCATGACTTCTTCACCACAACTTGTACAAGCTTTGTATGACTCATACTGAGACTCGTATAATGCACCTCTTCATCCTTATCCTTCTGCAACTTCTCACGGCCAGCAGTACGACTCGTAAGACCTTCCTACAACTCGTACTGTGAACTGTGAGTTGAGCCTATTTTGTACACTTTCAGGCTATCTTTTGCACGTTTTAGCTCCAACACCAATTTATCCTTCAACCAAAGGAAAAGTTCCTTATATCCATATTAATATACCTAAGTCTATGTTATTTTCTCAGTTTTGAGCATCGAAAGTGCTGTAAATCCACAACACATCACACAACACTCGTGAAGAATTCCAAAAGATGTCAGAGTTCTCAGGTCCAAACCACGAATGCATTGTACGACTCATAGGATGAAGGTACAGTCGTACCAGCCTGCCAACACTGAGCCAAATTTTCAGCATCCAAGAACTTACAGAAAGCAGGTACGACCCGTACAATCCTGCTACGGGTCATAGGTCCAGTCGTGACACAGTCGGCACCAAATATGGAAAATTCCCTATTAGCTTCAGAAAAAGTTTCTATTATCTGTATAAATAGACTTTATGTTTTATTTTACTTAGATAAGGACATAATTAAGTTAGTAGATGTGTGAAGAATTATTTTTGTGAATTTTTATCAAGTTTTGAGGAGAAATTCTTGGGATTAAATTCTTGATTTCCTACCTTGTTCTTGAGATTGTTCGTTGATTTTCCGATCTGATTTTCTTCCAATTGTTATTGTAATTATTTAATTATGTGTTTGTCTACGAATACAAATTGTAATCTTACAATCATGAGAGGCTAAAACCTCCACAACTATGGGTTGTTGGAACCATAGTGGATTAACAAACTAGGGTTGCATAAAGTGATTCAAAACCAATGCATAAAGCTTGCATTGTATTCTCTTCATGTTTAAACGTTCCTTAACGGTATACAACATTAGGACTTTCCCAAATTCCTTACTTGCTTGAACCTAGAGAAGTATAGATTAGGAAAAGAGAATTACAACAAATCCTTGGTCTTTACGATCATTATATTAACTTGAGTTATGGTTGCAGGATAGTTAAATTTGGAATATATTGATAATAGTTAGTTTGAAATCACTCATGAGACCTGACCTGGTGATTGAGTATGTTCATCTAATAGGGATGAACCATTCGTTTGGATGAACCCTAGTTATCAGTTCTACAAGTGAACATTGGGATTTATCACGTGTGTATACTCAAGGTAGTTATGAATCCATGGGGAACACTTACCCTAGTTGTTTGCAAATCTTGATTTATATCACAATTATAATCTTTGTTTTAATATTGTTTTCTTTTAAACCCCCAATTTGGAGATAACTCACCAACAAGTTCAATTACTGGCATTAGTATAGATCTTACCTTATTCCCTGTGGGTTCGACCCCAACCTCTTTGTTGGGTTCTTTATTGACAACGACCACTTTATACTTTTTTAGAAAGTGTGAGTTTGAGAGTTATCAAAAAGTGGCACCGTTGCCGGGGAATACGACTAAGATTAGATTAGTTGCTTGTATTTGACTTTTGGTTGTTATATCTTGAATTACATTTTCTTTTTGTTTTTGAATATCCACAGGTTGTTGCTAGGTAAATGCCAAGTACTCGTCGGAGTGGAAACCCCCTGATTCCGTTGGATCTCGAACTTGAACGAAAACTATGTAAGATGGGAACCAAGAGCAGAGAGATTCCCGTATAGCTGAAGACGCTAGGAAAGCTAAGTTAGCTTAGAAAGCTTCACTTCAGGATGCGGAGGATGCTCAAGATGAGGTCGTAAATGCTGGTCGACATGGGAGGGGAAATAGAGGCCAAAGATATGCCCCTTAGTTCTTCGATGAAGATGACCCAAACATCGATGAACTCGGGTCAACTGGAGCCAGTTTACCACTACCACTGTTGCTGGGGCAAAATTTGATATCACTAGCACCATGATTCAATTATTGAACATGAAAGGGGTGTTTAGTGGTCATGTAGCTGACGATGCCAACATGCACCTAATAAACTTCGTGAGTATATGCAAGGCGTACAAGTTGCCCAAAGTCAGCAGAGATGCTATAAGGATTAGACTTTTCCCATTTTCTCTGTCTGGGGTGGCCACATTATGGTTATCGGAGTTGCCCAATGACTCCATTACCAACTGGACGGAGCTCAAGCAAGATTTCTTACAGAGATTCTTTTCACCCTCTAGGATGCTGCAACTTAAGTATGAGATCTACAATTTACGACAACTGAAGACTGAGGCACTTCATGAGACCTGGTTGAGATTCAAAAAGAAGTTGACCAGGTGCCCGAACCACAAAATTCCTGATGAAAGTTTGTTGGATATTTTCTATAGATCGTTGAAAAATAGTACAAAAGCAGTTGTAGACACAGTGGCAGGAGGAGCACTGATGAGTCATACATGGGAGCAAGCCGCTACTATTCTTGACAGGGTGATAAAAACAAATAGAGCATGGTTCATTCGGGAAGCAGAAGCAGTAGCTGGTACATATGTTGTTGGTTTGACTGCAGACCAACGTAGGAAAGACAAAAAGAGCATGACCAAGAATTGGCTCATATGCACATATCATTGGATTTTCTTACTAAGTACATCATGGGAGTCGGAGCCAGAAAGGTGAACGCAGTTGGGACACAGGGACAGGAGCCAATGCCAGACCACTCAGATTCCGAGGAGGAAGCAAACTTCTTGGATAACTAGGTGGCAGTTTTCTGAGCCAATGCCTAAGGGTCCGGTCAAGACACTTGGCACCAAGGTTCTGAAAACCAAGGTCAAAACCAATATGGAGACAACTATAACCGAAATGGGTACAAAGATAGAAGCCGAGGCCGTGAGCGCAAGGGAGACTGGAGAAGGAATGATGGTTACTGCGATGACCGAGCTGGATTGTATATGCCTCTAGATACACATGAGGGGAAGGTTGGACAGTCGAAGTTATAGAGCATGATGGCTGAGATGCTGAAGAAGGTGAGATCCACAGATGATCAGTTGAAAGACATCTGTAGTGATATATCAAGCATGGGTCAGAAAGTGGAGTCACATGCGACAGCTATCAAGCAGATCGAACAGCAGCCAGGGAAACTGTCAGCATCTATGAACCCTAGGCAAAAGGGTACACTACCTAGAAACACAGTACAGAATCCAAAGAATGATGGTCACTGTATGGTTGTGATGACCAGGAGTGGAAAAACCACGGTTGACCCCCTCTGCCGGTTTTAGTTGAAACGAATAAAGAGAGAATGATTGAAGATGAAGAGGATGTTGCTGAGAAGGAACATAATAAGAACACTGAGTTGACTGAGGCCCCAAATGGTGGAAACGAGTCTGAAGCTGAACAAGGAACCACACAAATTTACAAGGCTATTCCACGACCACCGCTACCATTCCCCCAAACAATGAAGAAGAAGGCAGAGAATGGTAAGTTTCAGAAATTCTTGTCCATGCTCAAACAATTATTTGTAAACAAACTATTGGTCGAGGCGTTAGAACAGATGCCGGGATATGCCAAGTTCATTAAGGATCTTGTGATGAACAAGAGGTTTTTGAGCTATGAGCCCTTTGAAAATGTAAACCATTGTAGTGCTATAGCTTCACGGGTCCTAGCCCATAAGAAGGAAGATCCAGGTTCCTTTATTATTCCATGCACAATTGGCGATGTTGAGTTTGCAAGGGCACTCTATGATTTGGGAGCAAGCATCAATCTGATGCCATTGGCTGTATTTAAGTAGCTAGTGTTGGGAGTCCCTACACCGAATACCATGCGGCTGCTGATAGCCGACAGAACTGTGAAGAAGGCTGTGGGAATCCAATTCGATGTGCTTGTCAAAGTGTATAGATTTATATTCCCAGTGGACTTTGTGATCCTTGATTATAAGGTTGATTTTGAGGTCCCCATCATTCTGGGGCGACCATTCCTTGCCATTGGGAGGGCCTTAGTAGAGAGTTGTGTGCGACTGGGTAGGAGCTTGAACTTGATTAAATTGTGCATTGAATTGTTAAAAAATTGAGTTACCGGTAGTGATTAAAAAGGGGAGGAATGAGTAGTTGTAAAACTGGTTAAATGCATGCCTAGACCTGGGGAATTCTGAGTACCCAAACTTAAAATAAAACCCCCTGAAAACTGAACCAAAGTTGAGGCAGGGACAGGATTCACAATTCTTCCTACGACTCGTAGTTTCATACTACGACTCGTAGGATGGCTCGTTGGACTATCCCAAGCCAAATTTGAAAAAAATCACAAGGTACAAATCCTAGTACGACTCATGGTTTACTGCTACGAGTCGTACCTGGTAGTCTTACCAAGAATCTAAAAAGGGTCAAGTCCATAAGTGATAGTACGATCCTTCCTACGACTCGTGGAATGACTTACGTGTCATACCATGAGTTATGGAAAAATACAAAAAAATTATTTTAAAGGGGAATCCTCATACGACTCATGGTATGGACCGTACCTTCATGGTACGAGTTGTACCTCAGAGACGTGACATTGAACTAAGATATTACGGGTCTCAGCACGAATCATACCTCCAAGATATGACCTGTACTATTGACCCATGATAAACTACAGAGGAATTTGTTCTTGCTTTCTTTTTCTTAGATATGGAATTCTAAACCTTTTTCTCCATAGGTACAATGACGATGAAGCGCAAAGCATCAAAGGCAACTACACGAAGGACATTACTTGATGAGACCTCAAAATCCGATCAAGTGGGCAGCTCCCCTAGTGGTTCACTAGAGGAGTATAGGGTTGAAAAATCGGACACTGACAGGACCCAAACCACTAGGGCGAAGGTGTACTCATGCATCGTCATGTCGTTCTATTTCAAATTGACAAACTCCGCGGCCTTTGCTTCCCCTAACTTCCGGGGAAAGAAATCTTCCAAAAACACGATCACGAACTCATGCAACTTCATTGGACCTGCACCAACCCATCTTCCTTCTTTCTATTGTTGAACTGTATCTAAGCCACTCCTTTTAGTTGATAGGCAGCCAAATCTGCACTTTTGACAGAGGTAACACCCATGATTTGGGTGATGTCTGAACCTCATCAATAAAGTGTTGTGGATTCTTATCTACCTTAGACCCATGAAATTTTGGGAGATCATCCTAGTAAAGTCTTGGACTCCGGCAGTATCTATAGGCCTATTCGTTTTGGCGGTTACGATGGCCTGCTGGTTGACCTGGTTGGTCACAACCTGAGTGAGTATCTGAATAGCATCCCTGAACTCGACAGATGTCACCTGATCGTCCTGAGGGGCTGCTGGAATTGGTGGAACTTACTGGTTAGCATTACCAATCCTTCTTACGTTTACTCTTCTAAAAGACATTGTCAACTGAAAATGGTAGAGCATGAGTCAGAAGTACATTTTAGAGTTTCATACCCTACGCACGATAATAATCATGAAGAAAAGGGAATTTTCCTAAGAATGCCTTGTAGCCTCTCTCTCATAAGTGTGGTGCACTTTACACCCATGAAAAAGGCTCTACCTAATGCGGTTTTCAGATACCCTAGGATACTCTAAACTTATGCTCTGATACCATATTTGTCACGATCCGAGTCTACACCCTGGACGCGACACAGTGCCTAGAGTCATAAGTGACCTCAAGCTAATCCATGACATAGCATATCACTAAAATACTTAGAAGTTAATAGAAAACTAAATGGAAGCTATTGATGTGTAAAAGAATTCTTCCATATGAATAGATAATATCTAATAAATATTGAAGTTTTAACCAAATCTGAGAATGATAAGCTGAGATTAATACTACACCGTTTGAAAGTTTTAACTGATGAATTGCTTGGACAAGCCCCCAGCTAACTCTAAAGTCTGAAAACTAGAAATAACAATAATTGAAATAAAAAGACTCGGTCCTCAAAAGATGAGGACTTACCAATATTAATTATCGGATATCACCGAAAAACTAGTTGCGATGCTAAGGCTAGGTACCTGAACCTATATCATAAATTAATATAACATAAAAAGTATGCATCAGTACTTTGAATGTTCTGAGTATGTGAAACTATGCAATTTAGGACATAAACATATTGATAAAGAAATTATAAGTGATAATGCTAAATTAATATGAAATGACCCTATCTGAAAATATAATTCCATAAATAATCTGAAATCTTAATATACTACCAAGCTAGTAACAACTGATTAAGGGTCATATATATTATGAGATCTGTGACTGGATTATACTGTGGGAGAGCCTATTAACTGACATATAATCATGAGCTAAACATGGAGTTCGATGTATACGCCTCATTGATAAGACTCAATATATCTTTCCAGGGTATAAAGTCATGGCTGTGTGATCACTAACTAATGCTCATTCAGGTAAAGACCTATGGTGGCACGTATTTTATGGGACGTGGGTGCGTTGGAACCCTGGTCTGCTCGGTACTAAGTACTACTCCCAACTGAACTCCTATGTATAACTAACTGAACTGATTAGCTCGAACTGGTGTCTTAAGGCTAAATCAAAACTACTTATCTGGAAGTGTCCTGACAGCCTAAAAGACTAGTGATTGAAAATGCCGAAATACGGGTACTAGCGATGTTACTGATATTACCGGGTATACTAGCTATGCTAATAGTACTGTAAAGTATAGTTACATAAATCATGAGAAAATCATACACACACACACACTCTAAAAGATCATACTATTTTTGAGATATTGCTAGTTCATGAAATAAAATCTTCTAGTTCATGAAATAAAATCTAAAAATCATGCAAGAATCAGGAATCTGGATAGATATTTTCTATAAGGGAATTTCAACATAAAACATAGTACTATTCATGAAAACTCTAAAAGATCAAGGAGATAGGAAATTTCAACAACTAGAAGAAAACTCTAGGCCATGATGTTTAGAAAGCTTGAAAGCTAGGCTTCACTGGTTATTTTGGGGCACAAGGGTGTAAGGAATATCCTTATTAAATCCCCACATACCTGTAGAAGAATTCTCAGAGAAAAAACACTTGAAATCCTAAGAAGAAAGTTGAAGCCCTAGTTTTTGCCTTGAAATGCTTGTCTGAGTTCTTACGGTGAAGTTTGGTGAGATTAGGAAAGAATGAGAATAGAGGGGCGACTAATCCCCTAAATTTCCCTTCAATAGATCCCAATACGACGTAGTTTAGAACTTAGAAACATTAAAAATTACTAGAATTCCCTTAGGTAAAATGACCTAGGAACTGTCTGCCAGTCTTCATGGCTCATACCACGAGTCGTTCCATTTTATCATGACTCGTGGTATCCACCCGTCACATGCCAGCCCATTTTCCAGTTCTCTAATTCTCAAACCACAGGTGCCTGTTACGACTCTTCATTGCATACTACAATTCGTCTTGTGACTCGTGATCAGTGAATAGTGTTTGCACTTTCTCTGATTCTCCACCCTACGATTGCAAACCACGACCATTTATGAGGTCTCACGAGTCATTACTTGACTCTTTACTTTAGGACTGTCTCTGCAGATGCTGACTACAACTCATGACCATGAGTTGTACCCACTCACCATAACTCGTGGTCTAGAGGAATAAAAATTCTGAAGCTTACCACGACTCTTCCTACGACCCGTAACATAAAGCCACCACTCATACGATGAATCATTCTGAGTAAAAATTACAGATGTTTTTGCTGATTAAATTTTAAATCCCGAGTCTAGTCTTACGAAACTTTGGGGCGTTACAAGTTGGTTCCATCATGACCTTAAATTTTGGAACATGACATAATTATGACCCACCAATCGAACTTATCTATACTCAATGAATAACGAGCATAATATGATTGCTTAATGTTTTGTACAATAATAAAAGGATTATAAACCCTATATTCTCTTGTGTGCTTAACTTCAATGATGTTTATATAGTTTGACTTCTCTTGTACCTCTTGAGGATGGATCAAACAATTTCCATTGAAACAATGTTATTTTTTATATGGCCAACCAGAATACTCTATTTTCGAAATCTCATGGAATACACCATAATAATCAACATCCTGATTTTCATCACCACTTTTAACTCAGACCCCACTATTATTACTTTTTTTTATTGTTAGAGCATTCTTCAATATGAAATTTAAAATTATTTACGTAGTATTTGAATATTATCTTGACCTTACAAGATTCCTGAGCTACATCCTTACAAATTGATCAAGGAGGATATTTTATGAATTATAGACCTACTTATTTTTAAAAAATAGAAAGTTAGAAACAAAATATGCATATTTTGTAATTATGTTAACTTTAGAAAGATATTTATAACATTTATGTAGTTTTTAAATAACATTAAAAATTTGGAATATACTTGATCATGACCTCTGGAGATTGTATTTCTAAATGTTTTCTTTGTAAAATTAAAAATCGACCTCCGTTGATTGATTTATAATTTTGTCAGTGTTTTGTGCTAATAAATCGACATCCAGAGGTTAATTTTCTTTTAAAATAAAAAACATATGATCGATTTTCCATCTTTTTTTTAAAGATTGATTTTTGCTTTTTTGTAGTGAATAACATGTTTAGACGATACTCATTTTTATTGATATGTCATACATTTACATGTGATTGCATATAAGATTGAAAATATTTTCGATTAGCACGTTGAATCATCTTTGTTGAGATTGAGTTATGTTTGATCGAGAATTATAATACATTGAGATTGTTATGTGTGACTGCATATAAGATTGAAAAATATTATCAGATCAACACGTTGAGATCATCCATGCTGAGATTGACTTCTATTTGATCGAGAATGAAACTACATTAAGATTGTCCGCACTGCACATNTCGTTATATAAGATCGCCATTGGCCCCTCTTCATAAGACAGATCCATGCTGAGATTGACTTCTATTTGATCGAGAATGAAACTACATTAAGATTGTCCGCACTGCACATGAAGATCATCCGTGCAACGAATGGACAATATGATTGTCCTCCATGGATCATGCTCTCGGATAGTCTGCAGAGTTAGTATGCATCTGCAGGGTTATGAGTAGATATGTTTATTGCGTTGTATTCTTATATTATCATGTTGATTATGATATGATCATCACATCATCCTATTGAGATAAAACTTGTGCATACTTCCCTTTATAAGTTGGTTCTGCAATTCTATTAATTTAGTTAAGTTATCTTTTCCTTACTCATTGATTATTTATCCGTTGAATCTTATAATTGTTAAAAATGTAGACCAAAAGTATTTCAAAGATCAATCCTCACTACTACCATGTGAGGTCGGTCAATGATACTTTTTCAATATACATTTATTTTGTACTCATGCTATATTTGCTTAACCTTTTGTGTGTAGGTTAAACTAGTTTTGTTGCAGATTCGTCAGAGAGTGTTGGAGATTATACTAGTAATTCGGAGTTAAGTTGTCATCTAATTCTTGGTAGTAAGAATCTATTATTTTAATTTTCTTCTTAAAAAATATTGTTCATTCATATTTGAGTTGTATGTTCCATTCTTAGTATCTCTTGACTTATGACACCAACTCCAGGGGTTCTAACTATTAATTTCGCATTGCATTAACTTTTGGGAGATAATTTGTTATATAAATTATTGTACTTTACTTTTGCTATAATGATTTAGTTTTTGCTGTTACTTCTAGTTTGATTCGCCTGCCGGGCAGGATTAGGTGTCATTACAATTTAGGTGAAATTTTAAATCATGACATGATCATTATCATTGCTGATAAATAAGTACCACCGAAAGTAATGACTTATTTCGATAATTATTGGAGTTTTCACAGGTACCCAATTAAATAATCAATCACTAAAGCCTTTAGCAATGTTGGATATGTTGACAAATAAATACTTGTTGGTAAAGGTTCTCGGGCCATTTTTTGTTGCTAAAGTAAAAAACTATTGCCACTAAATATCATTTTTATTGTAGTGATGAAAGAATA
>JACEIK010005093.1:39923-50184 GCA_018107945.1 Datura stramonium | reverse complement strand
AACATATAAGTGACTTTAAAAATCATGAAATTTAAATGATATTTTAACATATTACACATATTTTTTAATTTAAAATTAAAAAATGTAAAAATCTTTCTTACTTTATTCAATTTCATTTTCAATCAAACTATGTCAGGATATTAATTCGACTAGTGGAAGAAATTTGTTGAAACTTGAAATACAAGAATGACTTATCCTTGATGTCTAGGTAGAATTTTGGAGGCTATGATTAGTGTTCGAAGTATAATTGAATTCAAAGGCTCAACGTAGTTTTCTGATGTAAAACTAAAGACCATAGAGGACATTGTCAACTTGAGCTCCCCACTTCCCATTTGTCCATTTCTCCAAGCTCACTCTTAGAACCTCTCAAACTCCCAGTTTTCCCCCCTCCCTTCCTCCCATCTCTCTCTCCCCTTTGTGCTTCCCATGCATGCCCACCCAATCCCATTACCTTAGAGATGTTGAAACTTTCTTTGCATACTCAACTCAAACCTTAAGCCATATTATTTTTCATTTGTAGTTGTACTTTTGTAAGGGTGCGCACCCGCAAGTGCGCGCACCCCCTACCATTAGTATATGCAATGTCGGCAGCCCGCCGTTACAGCAACCATAATCGCCATTATCATCATCATCACTACCACCATCGCCTCCTCTTTCTAGCCGTGTTATTACTTCCTGTCCTTGCTAAATCGGAGAATAATGAAGCAGAGATCCTCTTCCGGTTTAGCAAATCCTTGCAGAAAAATGACGCATTCACCAATTGGAATCCCAACGTACCTCCTTGCGACAAAAATAATGATAAGTCCAATTGGGATAATGTTATTTGCGAAAGCGGCTTCGTCTTTGGGTTGCAATTGGAGAATAAAGGCTTAAGCGGGACAATTGATGTGGACGCTCTTAAAGATTTGCCTAATTTCAGGACCATAAGTGTCATGGACAATAATTTTGAAGGACCTTTACCGACTTTGAGTAAACTTACGGGGTTGAAAACAGCTTATTTCACAAACAACAAATTCTCTGGCCAAATTGACAACTCTGTTTTAGAAGGGATGCATTGGTTAAAAAAACTTCATATTGCTAACAATCAATTCACCGGTAAAATTCCTTCCATTTTGGGGCAATTGCCTAAGCTCACCGAATTGAGGCTTGAAAACAACAAATTTGAAGGTCAAATACCTGATTTTAATCAAGAGAGAGTTGTGGATATGAACTTCTCCAACAACTCTCTTGAGGGTCCAATTCCTCGTGGCCTTGCTAGTCTCAAACCTTCGGCATTTGAAGGTAATTTTTGTTATTTTTGTACATTGTTCTTTCTTGTGTCAGATATTTCATTTTTTAATCATTTTAACATTCATGATGTTAGCTCCAACGTACACAAACATCTTCAGATGCACTAATTACCCAATTTATCTGACACTTTTCATTTTTTAAAATTCAAACTATATGAATTTTTGATCAATATTTTAAAATGTATTTCTTCAATAGAAGAATTAAAATTTATAATAATGTCACGTAAATTGTGACGGAGGCAGTAGTAAACATCCTCTCATTTTATTGATTCTATAATAATACAGGTAATAATCTTTGTGATGGGCCATTGTCAAAATGCACGAGTGAACCAAAGATAGCTTTATGGACAATTATATTGGTGTCTATCGCAGTTGCGGCAGCAATAGCCGCAATTATTGTTGTTATCATCATTCTTCAGCAGCGCAAGCAGACTCCTGAAATAGAAGCAAGATCAATCGCTTCACCCGTCGGTTCTGGGGGTGCCACTCACCAGAAGGCGCCCTCAGTAGATCTAGACAAGATGGAACAAGGCCAAGTAGTAGCTGCTGCTGCTCCTGACCGTTCTCCGGATCAGGTTGGCGGGAATAAGAGGCCTGAACAAGCAACTCAGAAACTTCTATTCTTGAAGGAGGATATAGAAAAATTTGACCTACCAGATCTGTTGAAGGCTTCAGCTGAAATATTGGGTAGTGGGGTATTTGGATCGACTTATAAAGCTGCACTTAGCTCTGGACGTGTTATGGTTGTCAAAAGGTTTAGGCAAATGAATAATGTAGGCAAGGAAGATTTTCATGAGCATATGCGAAGGCTAGGTCGGTTGAGCCATAAGAACTTGCTTCCTGTTGTCGCTTTCTATTATAGGAAGGAAGAAAAGCTTTTGGTCTCCGAATATGTCAAAAATGTCAGCCTTGCAGTTCATCTCCATGGTACCTACTTTAAACTTCTAAATAATTTTATCATGGGTAGCAATAGACTTGAACTTACAACTTCTACCGACTCTAAGTAAAATTGTGTGATAATCTCATCTAAAATATTAAGCTTCTACAGAAAACATATTTTTATTTACTTAATTATTTATGGACATGTATGTATAGAATAGTTGACGTGTTCATGTTATTTTTTTTAGGTAATAAATCGCGTGGACAACCAAGCCTGGATTGGCCAACTCGGTTAAAAATCATAAAGGGAGTAGCCAGGGGACTATTGTACCTCTACAATGAGCTACCAAGCTTGACAGCACCCCATGGTCACCTCAAATCCTCCAATGTTCTTCTAAATGAATCCTACGAGCCGCTTCTCACGGACTATGCTTTACTACCCGTAGTAAATCTAGAACACGCTCAAGAACACATGATCGCTTACAAATCGCCCGAATTCAAGCACAGTGGCCGAATCACACGAAAAAATGACGTGTGGACCCTCGGAATATTAATCCTCGAGATCATAACGGGAAAATTCCCATCCAATTTCTTGCAACAAGGCAAGGGAAGCGACACGGATTTGGCCACGTGGGTACGGTCCGTGGTCAATGAGGACTTGGTGGACGTAGATGTATTTGAGAAGGACATGAAGGGAACGAAAAATTCCGAGGGGGAAATGATGAAGCTATTGAAAATAGGGTTGGGTTGTTGTGATCTTGATATGGAGAAGAGGTTTGATATGAAGGAAGCAATGGAGAGGATTGAGGAAGTAAAAGAGAGAGACGGGGATGATGATTTTTACTCTTCTTGTGCAAGTGAAGCTGATATGCAATCTTCAAGAGGATTATCTGATGATTTCTCTCAAGTCTCTATGAACATTTGAGGAGTACTCATCATGTCTAAGACTTTTTAATTTCTTCAAACTCCTCATGCTAATGGGATGGGACTTTTATTTTGTTTGGTGCATGGTTGGGGGTCGTATATGGTCAATAAAATCACAAAATAAATAAATATGAAAAAAAGAGATAGAAAATGAAGTAACTACTTTTTTTTTTGTTGAGATTCAATTGAAGCAAGTGAACATGTAAATTGTCCCTTGATAAATCTAGTTTAGCTAGTTGCCTTGCCATTACTTTTCTCTCTATTTTTTTTGCCCTTTTTGGGGAAACTTTATCTGGTCTATTATATTTGGGATTCCTTTTATTTGCATTGAAAAAGAAAAGACTATACTCACAAGAATTGACATTTTGTTTGCTTCATAATGCTTTAATTAATTACTCATAATAATGTCACGACCCAAACGTACACCCAAATCGTAGACATGGGATAAAGAGCCCCGAGAGACTCCATGTCGATCCATGGAATGAACATACATCTAATCCAATTACATGAGCGGAAGATTTAACATATAGGAACGTAATCATAACATAGACAAAGGGAAAAATCATTACAAGACTCATATAATACAGTTGAATACAACTTGCAGTTTGATAAGCCTCTAAACATGAAGGACAGATTGATGGGAGAATTCCCCAACTAATCCAACATCCAAAAACTAAAAGAAAAACATAGAGTATGAACATACAACCTTCGAAACATGAGGACAACATACAACCTTCAAAACATGAGGACTCACCAAGAGAGCTGAGAGCAAATATGAAACTATCTACAGGTGAGGATGAGCTTGAGAACTAGGACCTGTATCATGAAACGATATAACATAGAAAGTACGCAGTCAGTACGTGGAATGTACTGAGTATGCAAGGTAAGTAGAACGGATATTTAAAACATATATGAAATTCGTAAATGATCATAAGAGTAGGACATCATGCTCGTATCGTAAATCATAATAACATATCATACGACTCAAGGTTTTCAAAACATTCGTAACATAAACATAATTATAATCATAAAAGAAGAGCTTTACTTAACATGAATTGAACCAACATACATAATCATAACATGCATAAATCGTGAGGAATAATGGTAGATTCTCTTAACCGACATACCCCATATGAGCACACATGATGCCCGACTTGTAACCCTAGTTGGGAGAGTGTTCATACCTTGCCAAGGGTAGAACCATAAAAGTCCGATATAACCATGAAAATGGCCATTTGGGACAGGGATTAACATGGAAGGGGTCCCGACATACCTACGGTGGCACGTAGTTCGTGAGATTTGCAGCTTAAATTAAGCCTCAAACCTACTCGGTGTTCGATACTACTCCCAAAACATATATAGTGCTCATAATAATACATACGTGAGTTCATGTCTAGTTAAATCATGATAATTGTAAACATGCTTGAACATACGTGATCTAGCCATGACATGAGGCCCGTGAGTCAGCTAAAACATAATTCATGATTAATAAGATTCATATGTACTTGTAGATCATGCATATAACTTAAATTTCATAAAATCATAATGGATAACATAATAAATTCATAATCTAAAACATAATTCATGCTGGGATTGTAAAGAACATCAATGGGAAAATAGATCATAAATCGATTCATCATGGGGCATGCATAATTAAGCTTAATTTCTTAGAAATCAAAATCAACAATATTATAATCAATTTAAATCTCAAAATATGATCAAAATCCATAGATTATGATAATATTTCAAAATCACAAAACCCATACTTAAATCATTTGATTTTTATAAATAAATTACAAAACCCCATGAGTTTTTGGATAAATTTGAAGTAAAATCATAGAGTAGGAGCATGGGTGTGGAATAATTCACCCATTGATGACCTTACATACCTGAGATTATCAAATTGTAACTCTCCTTAGAAGCCCAATAATGAAATTGGAAGAATTGAAGAGAAGAACTTAAAATCTCCTTAGATCACCTTTCAATATTCTTGTATGCATGCATGAATGAGAGTTTATAATAGGTCATTTTCTTAAAAACCCATCTTTCCCAAGCCAAAAAGACGTATTTTAGGGCCTCTTATCATGATAAAATCGAAATTACCCTTAATGAACCTACCCTGAAATCTGACCGGATGGAACCAATGGACAACACTAACGGGTTGTTTGGAACCAACAACGACTCGTCCTGTCGCTCATTGCATGAACTGCTGAAATCCTACTTCCGTAACCAACCAACAGGTCATTCAATCAGTCGTGGTTTCCTTCTTATGAAACTCTGAACTCCTTCACAATGAGCCTCACCACGACTCGTCGTATCCTACAACAGGCCGTGGTATCCATCCATTATCTCCACTGCTAAATCCCACTAACCTACCACGACTCCTGAAAACGGATCGTCACTTCTCATAATGGGTCGTTGTGATGCTTATTTTCTACACTGTCACCAGACCTAGCCTCTTACCACGACTGCTTACAACGGCTCGTGGTTACACACCACAAGTCATTGTTCCTCTCGTCCTGTAACCTTTTTCCCAGATTTCTGTAGTTTTCGACGTTTCACTTCCGGGTCTACTCCTACGCACTTCTGGGGTATTACGGATAATGACGTAAATCACCATAAATTTGACCATTTGGCTAGGAGAATACATAGGCAAAATTATAATTATAATTGAAAAATAAAATATTTTTAAGTTGAGACTCGAATATCTCACTCTTTTTAAGGAGAACCCCTTCTAATAAATTTTTAGTGATCCAATAAAATCTTCTTGACTTATTCCCTTCATAATATAATAGCCTGACAACGCCGTATAATTCAACAAATTCTAGACAAGAGTTTAATCCAAATCTCCACCAAAAGCATATATTTTTTCAACTAAATAATACTCTATTTAACCCATTTTTTCATGCACTTTATATTTTTCTTCTATCCCAGCACAAGATAAAACCATCACTATTTATAGGTGAAGAATTCTTTCTTATAATAACTTAAAATAAAATTAGTAATAACAGATATAAATTGTGGTAGAAGTGTAACTTAAAAATTGTATGGGTAACAAAACATAATGAGATAGAATATGAATAATGATATGCTAGTGGTTACAAGAGTTTAAGGGAAAATAACCACTACAACCTGCCACCAATGAATGTGGGCAAGAAACATAATGAGCCACTTTAAATATGATATTATGTAATATTAAAATGTTCAAAAGGTCCAACAATTCTCCACTTAATTTAATAATTAAATAAGAGAGTTTATCAACTAAAGGAAGATTATTAGGCATAATAAAAATGTGTTCTGCATTGAACCTTCATTTAGTAAGATAGTTGTTTTTACTTCAAAACCGTAGTGATTTCTGACTTGAACCATCACCGCTTAAGGGAAATAAAGTATCACTGCTTATACATAATAATCAAAATATGAACGTGAGATTTAATAGCCAATACATTATTATCTTGTGTTATTCTGATTTTCAAGAGTGTTTTAAGAACAAGCCCAATTCTCATAGGAAACGACTTACTTCCACGCTCACATAGGTGAAGTATATCGAGAGTGTTCCTGTAAGTTTAACACCTCACTCATACGAAAACATTTACATTAAGAGTTTTTAAAATCAACCTCCACAAATCATTATAGAAAAAATGCACTCACATTATAGGGAGAAAAGAAAATATAATAGTGTATTTCATAAAAAAAATTATTATATGATTCGTTTTTCCTATTGAACTTGGTTATAAGATCTCTCCAGTTCTCAGGTTGAATTTCCTCATTATGACTCATGAGTTTATAGGCTTCAATACTATCCCTCTCGATGTGCTCCAGACCTTTTTTTGTTAATGCCTTGGTCAGTGGATCTGCAAGTATCACTAAATTTGATATAATCAACATTAATGGTACTACTTATTAAATATGACTCAGCGCACATTTAACAAGGCTTGCTATCGTTCACCTCAAGACTTCACCATGCCTCCGAACTCACACAGTATGGGAATTGATTCATCATCAGTAAGGATTGTAACGCCGTTGGATAGTGTTAGCCGTAGACTACCATACATAACTTTTGGAAGCTACCTCTCTCCTTCGTTTTTCTCTATATCGAAGGAACGTGATAGAAACTTCTCAGACGGATTGATACACCTATAGGACTGTGGGGTATTTGGCGACTCTACTACTCAACGCATTCAATATTCAGTGGCTGTCACGTCGACCCAATCCATCCCATTAGATAAACCAAAATTCCAACATAACAGACACATGCAAAAAGGTAAAATCCTTCTATGTTCCTCTAAGTTCAAAATAGGGAAAGTTGCTAGTAAATATTGAGGAGGAGGACCTCAAATCACTGGAGGAATATTGGAACACCGCCTTAATAGTAGTTGGAGATAGGGCATACCTGAAGAGTATGGATAACTACATCTTGTATAACTAGCATTGATTCCCAGACCCCAAATTCTTGCACACTATTTTGGGTTTTTCATATTTCAATTCAACACTAGAGATGAATGTGACAAAGTATTGATGGCAGGGCTGTATACATACCACAATAAACCATTATAGTTCAATAGTAGGCAATTGATTTTGAATTTAATCCAGACTGCTTAACAACTATTCCTTAATAGGTTGTCTTCCTAGGTCTTCTAGTAAGATATTGGTTATGTGAAGCTCTGAGTAAGAATGTGAGTGTTGTGGATAGACTCCTTTACACTATTAAAATTATTGCAGACATGGAATGAATCTCCTATTCTAGGATTGTTTTTAAGAATGATTTTTCTCAACCTCTTCTCGACTTAGTGGAAATCATTACACCCTCAAATACCATACCACAACCTATAAACTATGATTGCAGACCTTGATTCTATCCTAGTTGCATAAGATTTGGCCACAATGAAGATGATTGCTGGAATAAGGAGAACAACCAGAATAGAGAGATAGGTTCCAGGATGTCCAAAAGAAAAAGAGAAGGAATAAAAGAAAAAGGAAAATAGTGAGGCAAGAATGAGTGTCAAAAGTCCAGGAGAACCAAGATGAAGTGATTCATCCCCCAATTGTTCTTGACATTGCTCCGATTAGAATGACTAATCAGCCAAGCCCAAAAGAGGTAGTATTCAAATCTTTACATAATTTAATATCTATATCTGTACAGATATCTCTTGCCAATAGATTTGGAAAGTTCCACAACTTGACTTCTAAGAGTACATCTAGCCAGGATGGTGATCTTGGTGGTACACTTCCATGATTATTGCCACTTGAAATATCAGGGGCCTGAATTAACCCTAAAGCATAAGGAACTGCCACTCTTTTTGCAGAAGAATTATATATATAATTAGTGAGAGACATTTCAGCAAAAAATCTAAGACATATTGATTATCCTCGTAGGGAGAAGACAGAAAGAAACTAAATAAAAGAAAAAAATTATAAAAGAGTCACTGTGATCATGCCACATGTTAGATAACATGACATGTCTAGTGAAATAAAAATGTCTCATGGGAGAAGTGACATGTTTCAACCTTAATCTGATTAGTCGGGTGATTTAAGTCAACCAATCAAATCAACAAAAAAGAGTTTTTCCTTGTCATGACTCTTCTATTCCATAACAATAAATAGAGGGTTATCAATATAAGAGACGTTTTATCTTGTTTTGCGCTTATTACAAAAATAATTAATAAAAGGTATCATTTACTAAATTTTACCTATTTATTAGATGTTGTTCGAGAATTGATCACTATTAAAAACTATAAATTATTTAAAATAAATATATAGTTGAAAATAATGACTAATTATTATGTTGAATTCCTTAAGCAACGATAATCTTATATTAAAACGACACTTATTTTGGATGGACGGAATATATCCTTATTACCTAATTAAAATTAATTGTTCAATTTTGCAAGTTCTAAATATATGTGATTATATTTTTTTCAGCAATCATTAGATTAATCCTAATATTCATCAATTATATTTCATCTTGTACTTTTTCATTTTAACTTTTAACTATTTTTACACTATAATTTTAATAGATTCATGCCGTTAGAACTATTTTCATTTGATACAGGTGCAACCCACATATTTATATGGGATTATTTGTCTTTCAACAATNATGGCGGTTAGCGCCAAAACCGTGTCCATGCTCTTATCTATTTTCATTTGATACAGGTGCAACCCACATATTTATATGGGATTATTTGTCTTTCAACAATCATTCGATTAAGGTAAATATTCAGCGATAGTATTTTATCTTGTACTTTTTTCATCGTTCAACAATCATTTGATTCAGGTTAATGTTCATAAATTATATTTCAGCTTTTACTTTTTTCGTTTTAATTTTTTACTATCTTTACACTATAGTTTTAATAGGCTCATGCCCTTAAAAATACTTTTATGTGATAAACGTATTAGATATGTGTTCAAAATTTAATGTATGTGTGTGTATATATAAAATCAACGAGAGAGACATTTTAAAAATAAATTTTAAAACATATTAATTATCTCTGTGGGGAGAAGAAAGAAAGAAACTAAATAAAAGAAAAAAATCACAAAAGAGTCGTTGTGATCATTCCACATGTTAGATTCATACCTTTAGAACTATTTTCATGGGATACATGTACAATACTCGTATTTAAAAACTAGTATATATGTGAAAAATAATTCAGAGAGAGGCATTTCAATAATAAATTTTAAAACTTATTGATTATCCCCATATGGATAAGAAAGAAAAAACTAAATAAGGAGAAAAATCATAAAAGAGTTATTGTAATCATGACACATGTTAGATGATATGACAAGTCTAGTCAAATCAAAGTCCAATAAAACTGTGTCATGGGAGAAGAAACATGTTTCAACCAATCAAATATGGTCTTCACTAACTTCAATATGATTAGTTGGTGATTCAAGTCAACCAATCAAATAAAAAAAAAGAGTTTGTCCTCATCATAACTCTTATCTCCCTGTACTATAAATAGGGGGTTCTCAATATAACTATCGGTTTAGTTGTTTTACACTTATTAAGAAAATCAATTAACACAAGTTATCATTTACTAAATATTTTTTATTTATTTGATGTTTTATGAGAATTAATCACTATCAAGAAGTAAATATTATTTAATATATAGATATAGTTGAAAACAATGACTAATTATTATCTTGAACTCCAAGCCAACAATAATCTTTAC
>JACEIK010005093.1:8655-25931 GCA_018107945.1 Datura stramonium | reverse complement strand
AATGGCATGTAGTTTTAAGACCGCGGGGTTTACCTAAATGTCGGGTCTACTCGGTGCTAGACACTGCTCTCAAAAACATGCACGTAAGGGCTCGTATAGTAACCGTAAAATCATTCATGAAGTTGACGGACAAATAAATAAATAATAAAATGATGGATCCCACTTGAAATACATGTTTAGCCATGAATAACGACCCATAAATTGGCCAAGAGTCATAAATCCATAAATCATGAAAACAATGCATACTTGTAAAAATTTATATACTTGATATTCATAAATCCATGATGAGTACTTGAAGAGAAATCATAAATCATAATTTTTACTTAGCAAGATCAAAATCATAATAGAATCATAAGTTGCCTTTTCATGATACTTACATAATTGGGCATAATTTAACTAAAATTTGAAACTATTAATTTGTTACATGAATGGAATTGACCCATAGATAGATTATAGAGAATTTCACAAGAATTGGAACAAACCCTATAAGATCATGAAACCTGAATCTAGAATTGAAATCCATGAAATATAGAAGAGTTTAGAGAATGAGAGTGAAAGGAACTCTCATTCATAGCCTCACATACCTGGGTAAATCTGATTTACACTTCCTCTTGTAAGCCCAGAGGAAATTGGAGTGAAATTGGGGAAATTCTTCAAGCTTGATCTGCAAGGAAGAACTATAATTTGAATGCATGGAATGATAAGACTTAGGATAGGTTTAACACTCTTAAAATCCTGCTAACTGAGCTTAACGATGTAGTTTAGGACCTTAGAGCTTAGTAATTACGAAAATATCCTTAATGAAAAGTATAGAAATTTTGCACTATCAGTGACAACGATCGATAACATGGGTAGTCCTTCGATATAACGACTCATGGTATCCGTCCGTTACTTCATCATTTCTTAACTTCGTAGGTCCTAATACCACAACTCGATAGGACGGGTCATTACTCCAAAAAACGACCCGTTACTGCCTCCCGTCGCCAGCATTGACCCCTCACCTAAATTTTTCTGAGGCTTCTACCATGAGTCCACCCACGACACATACCTCCAAACAACGGGTTGTTGGACCCCATCCGTTTCCTCTAGGATAATTTCCACTACACCTTCTCATGAGTACTTTCCACGACCTATTGTTCCTTACAATGAGCCATTCCACGACTCGTACCATCCCACTCTGGCACCACAGGGACGAACAACGATACAACCCACGACCCATTACATCAACCAAAGGGTCGTCCTTAGACCCATTACCACAAAATCTCCTACTACAGAACCTGACAATGTGTGGCTCCCACGGGTAATTAGACCCTCCAATGACTCGTACCATGAGTCATTCTGAGTAAAATCCCATATTTTTCTGCTGCTTCTCATTTCAAATCCTAAGTCTAGTCTTAGATACTTCCGGGGTATTATAATATCTCCCCCTTGGGAACATTCATCCTCAGATGTGAATGAATATACTGAAAGTTGGGGAAATAGAACTGACATCTCAGATACTGAACATCTAAAGTTCAAAACTAACGGAGTGATTGAATCCAAACTAAAATACATGACTAAACTGAATTCATGAATCACATATACATGCATTGACATGAAAGAAACTGGAACACATAAACTGATCATGAAACTGAATAAAATACTAAGGAGGAAACTAATACCTCAAGCGGAAATTGAGCCGAAAGGGAATAGATGCGGGTATTAGCCATCATATCTGCTTCGGCTTTCTACGTAGCTCCCTCAACATGCTGATTCCACCACAAAACCTTTATTGAAGCTACTTTCTTATTTCTTAGCTTCTGAACCTGATGATCAGGTATTTCCACTGGAACCTCCTCATAGCTGAGGCTATCCTTCACCCCTACGCTCTCCATTGGGACAACCAAATCCGAATCACCCATGCACTTCTTTAAAAGCAACATGTGAAACACTCGATGCACTGAATCCAATTCTGAGGGAAACTCCAACTCATACTCTACCTTGCCAACCCATCTCACAATCTGGTGTGGGCCAACATAACGGGGACTGAGTTTCCCTTTCTTTCTAAATATCATCACTCCCTTCATGGGAGATACCTTCAGAAACATCCAATCATCAACTTCAAACTCAAGTTCTCTCCTCCTCACATCCGCATAGGACTTTTGACTACTCTAGGTTGTCTTCAACCTTTCCCTTATAAGCTGAACCTTCTACATATCCTCATGGACTGAACCTGTTCCTATCAATGCAGCTTTACCGACTTTCAATCAAATAATAGGCGATCTACATCTCTTCCCATAAAGAGCCTCAAACGGAGCCATCTGAATGTTGGAATGGTGGCTATTGTTATATGCTAATTCAATGAGAGGAAAATTATCACCCCAGCTTTCCTTGAAATCAATCACACATGCCCTCAACATATCTTCTAGAGTTTGAATGGTCCATTCATCCTGACCATCTATTTGCGGGTGAAATGTTGTGCTAAGCTTGACCTGAGTACCAAGTCCCTTCTTAAATGATCTTTGAAACTGGGAGGTAAACTGAGTACCTCTAATTGATATGATAGACAAGGGCACTCCATGAAACCGAACTAACTCCCGAATGTATAACTTAGCATAACCCTTTGTTGAATCAGTAGTTTTGACCAGTAGAAAATGAGTTGCTTTAGTCAACCTGTCTACAACAACCCAAATAGAGTCATATTATCGATGAGTACGAGGCAACCCTGTAATGAAGTCCATATTGATTTCCTCCCACACAAAAGTAGGGATACTAATATCTTGAAGCGCACCTCCAGTTCTTTGATGCTCAACCTTCACTTGTTGATAATTCAGACACTTGGCCACAAACTCTGCTATGTCTTTCTTCATGCCATTCCACCAATAAACTTTCTGTAGGTCACGGTACATCTTGGTGGCACTTGGATGTATAGAATATACGGAACCATGAGCCTCATGAAACATCCGCTCCCTCAAGTCATCAACACCTGGTACATGCAAACGACCCTGATATAGTAGTATGCCATCTCCCCTTTGGGAGAAAACCACCACCTTTTGATTTTGAACTACTTCCTTCAACTTTACTAAAATAGGATCCTTGTCTTGTCTAGTTTTGATCTCGGTCACCAAGGAAGATTCTAATCCATTCTGAACAATGACACCACCATCTGTCGAGTCAGCAAGATGAACTCCTAGTCGTGCAAGCCGATGCACATCCTTCACTAACTCTTTCTCTCTCCTCATCTACATGGTACGCCCTCTCCATTGAAAGCCTACTAAGAGCATCTGCCACCACATTGGCCTTGCCACAACGATAAAGGACACTTATATCATAATCTTTGAGAAGCTCAACCATCTTCTTTGACGTAGATTTAGATCCTTATGGGTAAACACGTACAGTAGGATTTTATGGTCCGTGAACACATCCTCATGGACCCCATACAGATAGTGCCTTCAAATCTTCAAGGAAAATACTACCCTTCCAACTCGAGGTGATAAGTCAGATAGTTCTTTTCATGGACTTTCAGCTTCCTGGAAGCATAGGCTATAACCTTAACCGTGCTGCTTTAATACACAACCAAGGTTGATCCTTGAGGCATCACAATATACCACAAACCCATCGGTGTCCTCAAGTAGGGTCAACACTGGTGCTGAGGTGAGTCGAGTCTTCAACTCTTGGAAGTTCTTCTCACAAGCCTTCGACCATTGAAACTTCACTTTATTCTTGGTCAACTTAGTCAACGGTGTTGCAATGGATGAAAAACCCTTAACAAAACCTCCAGTAGTAACCAGCTAAACTCAAGAAACTCCTAATATCGGAAGGACTCACTGATCTAGGCCAATTCTTCACATATTCTATCTTTTGAGAGTCTACCTGTACACCCTCACTTGACACCATATGACCCAAAAATGCTACTGAGTTTAACCAAAAATCACACTTGCTGAACTTAGAATACAGATGACGATCCTTCAGGGTCTACGTACCACCCTCAAATGAGTGGCATGTTCTTCTTCGCTCTGAGAGTATATGAGAATGTCATATATGAACACGATCACGAACATATCCAAATACGGCTTGAACACCCTGTTCATCAAATCCATAGAAGCTGCAAGAGCATTTGTTAGTCCAAAAGACATAACTACAAACTCATAGTGACCATACCAAGTCCCGAAGGCTGTCTTCGAAATGTCACTCTCTCACACCCTGAGCTGATAATCCCTGGATCTGAGGTCTATCTTGGAGAAACACTTGGCACCCTGAAGTTGGTCAAATAAATTTTCAATCCTGGGGAGGGGATACCTGTTCAATTACCGATAGTTAATGCACCTTAGAAGGGAACATCCTTCTTCCGGACAAAGAGAACTGGCACACCCTACGGGGATTTTCTTGGTTTGATGAAACCCTTGTCTAAGAGATATTTTAACTACTCCTTCAACTCCTTTAGCTCAGCGAAAGCCATTATGTAAAGAGGAATAAATATAGGCTGTGTATTGGGAAGAAGGTCAATACCAAAATTGATCTCCCTCTTGGGAGAAATTTCCAGTAATCATCTGGAAACACTTTTAGATATTCACACACTACAGGAACTGACTGTATAGTCAGGATTTCAGATGTAGCATCTTTGACCCTAACTAGATGGTACATGCAACCTTTAAAGATAATCTTTCTAGACTTAAGGTAGGAAATGAAGCGACCTACAGACACAAATGAACTATCCTTTCATTCTAGGACCGGCTCACCCAAAAATCAAAACTCTACTGCACAGGTTCTATAATTTACTGAGGCATAACTGCATGTAGACAATTCGTGCCAAAGATAATGTAAAAATCTATCATGTCTAGCTCTACTAAATCTGCTAAGGTGACTTTCTAAAGGACTGTGATAGGGCAATTTCTATATACTTGTCGAGCTATAATTAAATCACCAATTAGACTAGAGACTGAGAAGGGTTTTGATAGGATTTTGGGAATGACTCCAAAAATACTAGCAACATAGGGCTTCACGAAACATAAGGTAGCCCCTAGATCTTACAATGCTTATACATCAAGGTGGAATATTCGTAACATACCGGTGAGCACATCTGGTGAAGTCTCCGGCTCCTGGTGAGATGCAGGGGCATAATACCTGTTCTGGCACTGGCTACCACCTGCACTGGTGGACACACCCTACTGGGATGGGCTTGTTGGTGCTGCTGCTAAGCTAGTAGCCTTAGCATGACCTATACCATCACCCTGTTTAGCCAAAGGACTCTCCCGACGCCTGTGCCCGTGTCTGCCATACTCATAATAGATATTTGACCCAATCAAGCACTCCCCTATATGATTCTTGCTACACTTTTTGCAGACCAGAAAGGTACACTCTGCCTGCATGCTCCTTTTTCCCCTTAAACCTGATGCTCCACTCCTTTGATCACCTTGCAATTTAGATGGAGCACTAGTCGATGAAAGCGATGGAGCTACTGACCTCTAATGAGATTGTTGGCGGTGTATGCCTCTTGATCTCTGTTGGGAGAACCCATAACTATCTGTCCTGTCCCTCTTAGCCTCCCTCTCTCTCAAATGCAATGCCTCCATCTAACGGGCATACAAAACCAACTGAGGAAAGTCAATATCCTAATGAAGCATAGTGGTCCTACAATTCTTGACCAGGTAGTCCGCTACTCCATGCGCAAACCTGCTCAACTGAGCTCTCTAATCAGCCACCAGCTCTGGTGCATATTTGGACAAACGAGTGAACTCCAAAGCATATTCCTGGACCATCATGTTGTTCTGCCTCAAGTTCACAAATTCAGCTGCTTTGATTTCCCTCATCTCTTAGGGAAAGAATCAATCCAAAAATGCGGTATGAAACTCGTCCCAACCAACGGGGCCCGCTCCAACCGCCTACCATCCTTCCACTGTCTGAACCAGATATGTGCAACCCCTTTCAATTGATATGAGCCTAGATCTGCGCACTCTTCCCCTATCACCCCTATGATCTAGGTGATCTTCAGAATCTCATCAATAAAACTCATGTGGATCCTCGTCCACCTTCGATCTGAGGAACTATGGAGGGTTCATCCTCAGAAAATCTCTGACTCTCTCCACTACCGCATTCCCATTCTGGAGGACATGCACTACTGTATGTTGGTTGACTTGTGTGGTCAAAGCTTGAGCTAACATCTGGATGGAAGTCTTAAACTCTTCATGGGCCACCTGCTCGAGCACATGATCCTCGAGGCTAGTGGGGCCTGTTGGTGCCTATTCCCATTGCCATTCTCGTGGACATTTCCATTTTTGTTCCTTCTTTCGTTAACTTGGCGAGGGGTCATGATTCTGCAAACACATATAGCACAAGTTAGAAGTATAAAGAGACATTTCATCACACGACATAGATCATGAAAGATGAACCATGTTGGTGTCTGAGCCTGCATGCTGGGCAGTGGTGCAGCTGATGTGCTGGGAGCTGACTCTAAATGACCGGCGTCAGTAGCCGGTGTCTCGCTTTGCTCCTGTGTAATAGGGACATTCACCTGTATGTACCCTTCTGGCTGGGCTGCTGGGATAGTTGTGGGAATCCTAGATCTGCTTAACGGATGATTCATCTCAAGTAAGACTTATATCTGCAATCCTTTGGCCTCCAATCAACCGCTCATCACCCCGTGGAACTTCTGCCTCCATACATAATCTGAACACAAGACTCGGGAATGGGATAGTAGTGCTTACTCCCACCGCCCGGTCTCGTATCTCATCGGCTATGATCCTTGGAATATAGTGTGGTATCAAGACATGAGGCATGCAATTACAACTACTCTGTTAGCACTCAACATGTTGTTATTGATTGTAGGTGCTAACCGATGGCGTACTAGTGTCCAGCAGGCTTTTGCAATGAAGTTCAGTTAATTCTTGGTCACCTGCTTCCCATCTGAAACCCATTCAGCCTCATCTTTATTCTCAGTAATCACCCCTGCTAGCCATTGCAGCTGCCTCTGTCGCTCATGCACACTTAGGGATCTAATATGCTTCATAGCCTCTACCTGGTAATCATACTCTGGCATTATCCCGATAGGCAAAAACTGTGGTCCATATAATATTCGAGCAATGGTCTGCTCGTATATATCAACTTCTCGACCTCGGACCAATACGCTCTCCAGACGAGGCTGATCTTTTATCTTCTGCCCCTCTTTTGCCTTTACCTCCATGGTGGCCAAGTAGTTGGAATAAAACTCCTGAACTATCTCTTCTATGTACTGTGTTGGAGTCTTGGCCATCCACTCAAAACCGTAGAAGTTAAAAATCCTCTTCATCTCCTCAACTTCATTCAATGTGGTTGTGAGGATCCTCGGTTCTTCTTGAATGTTCTTCCGTGGCTTATTTTTGGTGGTGAGAGAGATGCCTTGTTCATAGATTTCTTTAGCTCCCGGTACTCTCCATCGGATTGTACAATTTGCTCTAGGTGGGGTCTGATCTTGTGCAACAACTAGAGCTTCTTCCTCTGACGCATCACTACCGCTTTCCTCTACACTTTGGGTCTCCCTGACCCTTCTTCAGCATTAGAGTTGCTCCCTGACTTTTGTTGTTCCTCTCTAACTCTCTCTTCAGTCTGGGGAGCTTGAGCGAATGTGGTAGTGGTTGCTTCAGCTTTGGGCCTTTGCTTTTGTCCTAGTGGTTATGGTTCCATCGGTGTCTAAGGTGTCTACTTGATACTCCTCAAGTGAACCACTAGGTGAATCTCCAGCCTTGTTAGACTTTGAGTCAGTTGGTTCATTAATCAATCTCTTGCAGGCTTGTGTTTTGTCTGCCCTGCGTTTGCATGTCATTGTACCTATAGAGAAAGAGGTTAGCAATCCATTTTTTAAAAAGAATAATTAGAAAGAAGATGTTTTGAATTTCATCATGGGTCACCACTACAAGTCGTACAATAAAGGTACGACCCGTGAAAAGTCCCAGAATTGCAACTAGTTTTCAGTATGACTCGCAGGTACGACTCATACCACAAGGGTATGATCTGTACTACGAGTCGTCTGATGAAGCCCTGCATTTATGTAGTTGTGAATTTTTCCACGACTCATGGTACGACCCGTAGGTCGAATCCACGAGTCGTAGGAAGGACATTTTCATGCAACTATGTTCAGTTTGGTGACGCGAGTGCTCAGTACGACTCGTAGTGACAACCTACGGTCCGTACTGTGTCTCATACCATTTCAAATTTTCTTATCTCAGTTTGCAGAGTTTCTTTTTTAACTTTTAAGGGTACTCAAATTTCCCCCCAAGTCTAGGCATATCAATGACTCAATTTAACCCAAGCCCAATCCTCCCCTTTTTAACCCACTACCCATAACTAATTAATTTTTAAAATCTCAATTCATCTAGAATCTAGCATCCCTTTGGTCGAAGAAGCATAGTAACAACACCCTGATCATTGTCTATTTTCAACATCAAATTTCAAGTCTAGTGACTGAAATGTAGGGATTTTCACATCATCAATCTCAATATGTGACTCTTTAACAATGTTTAACACAACTCACTTACTTTATTGATTCTTCATCAACTGTGAATGACAGTCCTAGGGTTTTCTGAGCTTGAGTCGAGCAAGAAGTTTGCTTGATTCTTTGGGTGTTGTTGAGTTACGGGTAGGGGAAAGTAAGGTTGAGTCGTGTGTTTGAATACTTGACCGTGGGAGAAGGGGTTCAGGGGGTTTAAGTAGGTAAGGTCAAATTTAAAAGAAATTTGAGTCGAGTCGGGTATTAATGCCTAATTTTAACCCGTCAGGACTCGTACCACGAGTCGAAGGAAGATCCTACGGCTCGTCCCTTGGACTCGTGGGCAACCTATTAAAGAGAACTTACCTAACGACCTACGAATACATCCTATGACTCGTACTGTAATACCCCAAAAGTGCCTAAGAGTAGACCCAGGAGTTAAAAATTGAAATATGTAGAAAATAGGGAAAAAGTTGCAGGACGGGAAGTTGTAACGACTCGTGGTTGGAAACCACGAACCATTGTTGAGAGTCATGGTTTGAGGAGCCCAGGTGGAAGCGTAAACCATGACCGATGTAACAAAATGTTGTGGGAAACAATGAGCCATCATAGGTGATCGTTGGTTGGGATCTCAGGTTTCTTTGGTGGTAGCAACGGATGGAAACAATGGGCCGTTGAAGCTTGTAATGGTCCGTTGTATTGGTCGATTGGTAGGAAGGGAAGGAAGGACCATTGGTGACGATGGGAGATTACAACGGGTCGTTGTAGGTGAAAACGACCCATCCTGTCAGTCATGGTTGAGTCATCAGTCAAGGGAGTAGTGCAACCAACGGGAGGATACAATGGGTCGTTGTAGGTGACATCGACCCATCCTGTCGGTCATTGTTAGGAAGCTGAAAGTTTGAGAGGTCTAGTGCATCCAACGGAAGGTTACCACGAGTCATGGTAAGGACCAATGACTCGTGGTGAGGGTCGTGGGTTCCAGTTCGGCCAGATTTTTAAGTTTTCTTCGGGGATATTTTTGTAAATTCCAACGCTTTTAACTCCTAAACTACGTCGTTTTGGGTTCTACCTTTCACGATTTTAAGGGCTTTTCATGCATAAACCCTCATTCTCTCAACTCTCCTTCTTCCTCCTTTTTCTAAAAAATTCTAGGGTTTCATTAAGGTGTTCTTCATGCTTCAAGGAAGATTTTTGAGTGGGATTTTCTTCTACCAGGTATGCGGGTCTTTCAAAAAGAATATTCTTCCATCCTTGTGTCCCCAAAAATATTTTATTAAATACCCATTTCGATAAATCTAGAAAAAAAAGCATGACATAGGGTCTGTAAAAAAGGTAAATTCTTCTTTATTTTCCTTAAATGCTAATATCTATTGTGATTATAGATTTAATTGGATTATTTATTGATGGGTTATCTTGAATTATGAAATATGGGTTGAGTATGTGTGTGTGTAGTATGTTCTACCTAAATTTATTCAAGTATTGAACGTGAATTGTTTATGTCTCCCTTGATTATTGTAGAAATTCATGATCATGATGGAAGTGTGGAAAGATTGCATAATTAACCCTAATGACTTGATTATGATATTGATGACCATGTTGGATTGAGTAGGAGTTGTGGGCTTGAGTGATTGAAGTAAATTATGTGTCATCACCATGTTTAGATTTAATTGATTGGGCATGACAAGATTGCATCTCCATTGTTGAACTATGAAGCTTGGGAAGATTCTATATTATTTTTTTTACTAAAAATCATTTTTATAAAATCTTAGAATCTAAAACGCCCGTGGCTAAAGAGTTCATAAAAGGAGTGATTGTGACCAGTGTGTGAAATGGTTGTAACCTAAATACATGAAGTCATGCATCCTTGATATATTATGAGTTGAATACTATAAATCATGTATGATCTTATATTACCTATTGAATGAGGTGAGTACAGAATCAAGATGCCATGATAAAATAATGCTAGTACGAATTTTATAGCATGCTCGTTGGGTTGTGATGTTAAAGATAATGAGGAAATTGGTTCTGCGATAATGTGAGTCATAATGATAAAGCCTGTAACTAATATGTCAACTTGTTGAGCCTGTCCCTATTAAAGGATAGCTCTACTCCATTTTAATATGGGCACTACATGATGAGAGTGGTGGATGGTCTTGTCTCTAATTAGCTGATGTAAATTTAGATTAGCTATAGACGTTAGTGGAGAATGTCTTATATAGACGTTAGTGGAGAATGTCTTATCTAGACGTTAGTGGAGAATGTCTTATATAGACGTTAGTGGAGAATGTCTTATCTATGTGTTAGTGGAGAATGTCTTACATAATCGTTAGTGGAGAATGTATTCTTATAGTCGGTGGGGACTCATATCCCTAGGCATTAGTGGAGAATGTCATCTCTTAGTCAGTCAGGACTTACATCAGTAATCAGTTGAGTATTTTATTTTTCCCTACGTTGTTCAGGACTTTCTTCAGCCAGTGACTCTCTATATTAGAGCTTTCTCTCTCCCTTCGACAGTCAGGGACTCTCCTTGGCCGAGAATGTTACCTTTTGATAGTCAGGGACACTCCCTTTGACCGTCGGGGACTCCCGCTTAGACGTCAGGGACCCTCTTGATATCAGTCACGGCATCATACCTTGTATTATTCCCAATTGTTACTTTTGCACATCAGCAGTTANCTATAATAATGCATGTCTGTATAATGTGGTCATGTTAATTGAATATGTGAATCTCGTATAAGATTTCCGTATCTCTTTTCAATTACATTGCTATTAAAATATTTTACATCGTTTCCTTCTTGTTCATATTATAAGTTAGTTTATTTACGTTTCCTACATACTCGGTACATTCCAAGTACTGACCGCACGCCTCTGTTCTATTGTTTCATGATATAGATTCAGGTCTCCAGGTTCAATCGCGTGGCTAGATACGCTTCTCCATTTCCCAACGGTTAGTGGTAAGTCCTCGTCTTCTGAGGACATGTTTTATATTCTTGTTTTATTATGTTCCAGTTTTCAAACTTTTGGAGTTAGCAGGGGGCTTGTCCTAGAAACTCATCAGTTTAGTAGAAGGCTTTCGGACTTGTCTAGACAGTTTCATCTATGTATCTAAGTGTTATTAAATTGTATTTATGGATCATATTAGCTTCATTTTATCTTCTTCCGCTTGTTCATAATTTAGATTTTTCTTATGTTAAGTGTATGTGATGATTATTCCATGGGTCGACTTGGAGCCTTTCAGAGTTCCTTGTCCCGTGTCTACGATTCAGGTCTATTCTCGAGTCGTGACAAACTTTGATAAGAGCCATAGGTTTAGAGTGTCCTGGGGTGTCTGAAAGTCGCATTTTGTCGAGTCTTCTTCATGGGTGTGAAGCGCGCCACACTTATGACGAAGAGGCTATGAGATGTTTTAGGAATGTTCCCTTTTCTTCATAATTCTTATCGTGCGTGGAGTATGAAACTCTACGTAGTTCCTCCCCTGAATTGGGCTTTACGCGCTCGTAGATAATACCTCCCTGATGAGCGAATGGAAGAAGACGTGGTAACGGCCGCCAGTAGGTACCACCATCCCAAGCAGACCCAATAGATGATCATGTTACTCATGCTGAGTTCTGAGCAACCTTTTAAATGTTGGCGCATGCCCTGACCGCTCAGATTAACCAGCAGGTGGTGGCCCGAGCTCCTCGGAATGGAAATGAAGTGATGGCAAGGATAAGAGATTTTCTTCGGATGAACCCACCCGAGTTCTTGGGGTCAAATGTGGATGAGGACCCATATGAGTTTTTGGAGGAGATTCAGAAGATTACTCACATCATGGGAGTGACGGGGAATGAGAGCACGGACTTAACCTCCTACCAGTTAAAGGGAGTTTCTTACATCTGGTATTGTTAATACAGAGACAGTCGGGGAGTTGAAGCGGGTCCCGTAGGTTGGGATGAATTTATGACAGCGTTCTTGGATAGGTTTTTCCCTCAGGAGTTGAGGGAGGCAAAGGAGGAAGAGTTCATTAACTTGAAGCAGAATGACATGACTGTCCAGGAGTATACATTGAAGTTCACTCGGATATCTAAGTATGTGCCGGAAATAGTAGCTGACCAGCGGGCCCGAGTGAGCCGGTTTGTGAATGGAGTGTCAGACTCCTTGGTCAAAGAATGCAGGACTGCCATGTTGCACCGGGACATAGACTTCCCACGCTTGGTAATATTTTCTTAACAGATGGAAGTAGGTCAGGTGAAAGAAAAGGATAGAGAGGCCAAGAGGGCTAGGATTGGAGATCTAGATTTCTTCCAGCAGAGGTCGAGTGCCAGATATCACTCACACTACCAGCGAAAACATCAACTCCAGCACCTTCGATAGCTAGTTCCCTTATCAACCCTGAGTGAGCGAGATTACGTACCCATTGTGTATGAGCTGTGGAAAGCACCATTTGGGAGTATGCATGGCCGGCTCAGATGTTTGTTTTTGGTGCGGTTGGGTGGGCCATAAACACCAATATTGCACAGCGGCTAAGCGAGGTGAAAGTAGATTCTCATCCACTTTTTCAGCAGCTCTGATAGCACGCCCGCCTCATCAGGGTGCATCCTGTCATCCAGGTGGCGGGCATCATCAAAACCGCTCCTATTCTATTTCAGCCCATCAAGATAAGAGCAAGGCGCTGGTAGTGGCCACAAGTATGTTATGAATCTTGTGTCCTTCTTTATGTGATGCCAATCTCTATATTGAATAAGAAGTTCAGTTGTGATGGTGAGAAAAGATTGTTGGTGTGTGATGTGAATAGTTTTTAGTGTAAGGCTCGCGGTGAAGGTTAGAACTGAAGGAGGAGTTAAGAATTCGTAGCTTAGCCTGACTTGAAGAAAGATTCGGGAGTCTTAGGATGATGACTTTAAGCTAAGGGGAGATAGTGAATATGTGAAACAAGTTAGATCTTGAGAATGCTCATAAGAAGTTCCAACTCTAGCAGATGCAGTATGTCGATCTCTTTGAGGTTCAGATAATTTTCCTTGTAATTTCAGTTGAAGTTAAAGTGGTGTCAATTCCTATGTGCAAATTTATGAGGTTTAGAAGTAACTATTTCAGTCAGTGATGCCAGTCTTGCCCTATGAGTCCTTATTGCTCATTTTCATGTTATGAATCAGTTATGTGTGTTAATCCATGTTTTCTTATNTAGATGTTTCTTATGTTAAATGTATGTGATAATTATGCCATGGGTCGACTTGGAGTCTCTCGGAGTTCCTTGTCCCGTGTCTACGGTCTGGGTCTATTCTTGGGTCGTGAAACGTACCATAGAGATATGATCCATAGGATGACTCATAGGTCGAGGCTTGGAATCTTTTTGTTCTTAACCTCACCACGACTGCTGCTATGGATCATAGGAACTCAATACGAGTCGTAACTATTTCAGTCAGTGATGCCAGTCTTGCCCTATGAGTCCTTATTGCTCATTTTCATGTTATGAATCAGTTATGTGTGTTAATCCATGTTTTCTTATGTGTTCGGATTGAACTCAGTCTTCGGAAGTTGTTTGTTAACTTAGTAGAGTCAGATTATCTCATATATGTGCTCAGTCTTAGATGTCGGTGATTACTCGTGCTTATGAAATCCTTACTCTCAGTTATATTAGATGTTGTGAATCCTGACTTAGTATCGAAAAGGCGATTTGAGAATGAAGGTTTAGTCTGTGTCAGTTCTGTGCCAGATAAAGAGGGGAAAGAATTTTCTTCCGGTGTTTTGTTTAGTTCTATGCTGGTTTCAATTTCTTCGGCCTCCCTTGAGTCATGGTATGCATATTAGATGTGAATCTTCAGATTTGGTGTATAAGGTTGGTCTGGATTCAGATACTCCATTGATGCTTAGCTGTGATTGATTGATATTTGGATATCGTCTTTGTATCTATCATTTCTGTATGATCAGCCAACATTCGAGGACGAATGTTCCCAAGGAGGATATATTATAATACCCCGAAAGTGCCTAAGAGTAGGCGGGGGGGGGTGGGGGTTAAAAATTGAAATCTGCAGAAAATGGTGAAAAAGTTGCAGGATGGGAAGTTGTTACGACTCGTGGTTGGAAACCATGAGCCATTGTTGAGAGTCGTGGTTTGAGGAGCCCAGGTGGCAGTGTAAACCACGACCGATGTAACGAATCGTTGTAGGAAACAACGAGCCTTCATAGGTGGTCGTGGGTTGGGATCTCAAGTTTCTCTGGTGGTAGCAACAGATGGAAACAACGGGCCATTGAAGCTTGTAACGGTCCATTGTATTGGTCGATTGGTAGGAAGGGAAGGAAGGACAAGTGGTGATGACGGGAATTACAACAGGTCATTGTAGGTGACAACGACCCGTCCTATCAATCGTGGTTGAGTCATCAGTCAAGGGAGCAGTGAACCAATGGGAGGATACAATGGGTCGTTGTAGGTGACAACGACCCGTCCTGACTGTCATTGTTGAGAAGCTGAAAGTTTGAGAGGTCCAGTGCATTCAATGGAAGGTTACCACCAGTTATGTTAAGGACCAACGACTCGTGGTGAGGGTCGTGGGTTCTAGTTCGGCCAGATTTTAAAGTTTTCTTCGGGGACATTTTTATAAACTACTATGCTTTTAACTCCTAAACTACGTCTTTTTGGGTTCTACCTTGCACGATTTTAAGGGATTTTCATGCCTAAACCCTCATTCTCTAAACTATCCTTCTTCCTCCCATCTTCTAAAAAATTCTAGGGTTTCATTAAGGTGTTCTTCAAGCTTCAAGGAAGATTTTTGAGTTAGATTTTCGTCTACCATGTATGCGGGTCTTTCAACAAGGATATTCTTCCATCCTTGTGTCCCCAAAAATATTTTATTAAATACCCATTTCGATAAATCTAGAAAAAAAGCATGATATAGGGTTTGTAAAAAGGGTAAATTCTTCTTTATTTTCCTTAAATTCTAATAGCCACTGTGATTATGAATTTAATTGGATTATTTATCGATGGGTTATATTGAATTATTAAATATGGGTTGAGCATGTGTGTGTAGTATATTCTACCTAAATTTATTCAAGTATTGAATGGGAATTGTTTATGTCTCCCTTGATTATTGTAGAAATTCATGATCATGATGGAAGTGTGGAAAGATTGCATAATTAACCCTAATAAATTGATTATGATATTGATGACCATGTCGGATTGAGTAGGAGTTGTGGGCTTGAGTGATTAAAGTAAATTATGTGCCATCACCATGTTTAGATTTAATTGATTGGGCATGACAAGATTGCATCTCCATTGTTGAACTATGAAGCTTTGGCGGATTCTATATTGTTTTCTTTACTAAAAATCATTTTTATAAAATCTTAGAATCTAAAACGTCTGCGGCTAATGAGTTCATAAAAAGAGTGATTGTGGCCAGTGTGTTAAATGGTTGTAACCTAAATACATGAAGTCATGCATCCTTGATAGATTATGAGTTGAATTCTATAAATCATGTATGATCTTATATTACCTATTGAATGAGGTGAGTACGGAATCAAGATGCCATGATAGAATAATTCTAGTACAAATTTATAGCGGCTCGTTGGGTTGTGATGTTAAAGTTAATGAGGAAATTGGTTCTGCGATAATGTGAATCATGATGATAAAGCCTGTGACTAATATGTCAACTTGTTGAGCCTGTGCCTATTAAAGGATAGCTCTACTCCCTTTTAATATGAGTATTGCATGATTAGAGTTGTGGATGTTCTTCTCTCTAATTAGCTGTTGTAAATTTAGATTAGCTATAGACGTTAGTGGAGAATGTATTATATAGATGTTAGTGGAGAATGTCTTATCTAGACGTTAGTGGAGAATGTCTTATCTAGACGTTAGTGGAGAATGTCTTACATAGACGTTAGTGGAGAATGTCTTCTTATAGTTGTTCGGGACTCACATCCCTAGATGTTAGTGGAGAATGTCTTCTTATAGTTGTTGGGGACTCACATCCCTAGGCGTTAGTGGAGAATGTCATCTCTTAGTCAGTCGAGACTTACATTCCTAGTCAGTTGAGTATTTTATTTATCCCTGCGTTGTTCGGGACTTTCTTCAAACAATGACTCTCTATATCGGAGCTTTCTCTCTCCCTTTGACAGTTAGATATTCTCTTTGGCTGAGAATGTTACCATTTGATAGTCATGGACGCTCCCTTTGCCCGTCAGGGACTCCCCCTTAGACGTCAGGGACCCTCTTGATATCAGTCACGGCATCATACCTTGTATTCTTCTCGATTGTTACTTTTATACATCAGCAGTTACTATAATAATGCATGTCTTTATAATGTGGTCATGTTAATTGAATATGTTCATCTCGTATAAGATTTTCAATTACATTGCTACTAAAATGTTTTACATCGTTTCCTTCTTGTTCATATTATAAGTTAGTTTATTTATGTTTCCTGCATACTTGGTACATTCGAAGTATTGACCACACACCTCTTGTGCTATATCGTTTCATGATATAGATTCAGGTCTCCAAGTTCAGTCGTGTGGCTAGATACGCTTCTCTATTTCCCTGTGGTGACTCCTCGTCTTCCGAGGACGTGATTTATATTCATGTTTTATTATGTTCCAGTTTTCAAACTTTGGGAGTTAGCTGGGGGCTTGTCCCAACAATTCATCAGTTTAGTAGAAGGCTTTCGGACTTGTCTAGACAGTTTCAGCTATGTATCTAAGTGTTATTAAATTGTCTTTATGGATCATATTAGCTTCTTGTTATTTTCTTCCGCTTGTTCATGATGTTAGATGTTTCTTATGTTAAATGTATGTGATAATTATGCCATGGGTCGACTTGGAGTCTCTCGGAGTTCCTTGTCCCGTGTCTACGGTCTGGGTCTATTCT
>JACEIK010005092.1:55354-65464 GCA_018107945.1 Datura stramonium | reverse complement strand
ATATATATACCACATAAACCTTTCAAATACTACTTTGATGCATATACTCAATGACTTTCATAGTTATAAGAAGGATCGGACGACATAAGGAATTCAACAAGCTCCACAGATAGGCATATTTTGGATTTGAAAACTCGATAACCTGACGTTTAGCTTTAGGGAGAGGAATCACGGAATTTACCTTACCTAATAACATATACACGAGATAAATGACAACCATGACAAGTCATTTCCACTTCGACAAGCTCATTTACTCTTACTAGCTTGCGACATCTTTTTCAATTTGCTACTTAGAGTAGGACTACGACTTTGATAAAATCAGTGGTGGGCTTAAAGTAACTACAGATATGTTCTTTCATTGTAAAATAGGGGTGTTAATTCTAACCAATATGTCACGCTCCAAAACTAGGGGAGGGTGCAACTGACACTCGCTCCTAAGATAATCGAAAAATCGGCTATATAACATTTGTAACTGTAACACTTAGGCTGTCCAGACCACCTGTCATAATCAACTGAAAAGAATACTGGACCCATAAGCTCTCAACAACAAAAACCAAACAACTGGAATGCCGAAAAGACCATTATAAATCTAAAATGGACAATAGAAGGCTGGCAAGGCCCAAAACACTAAATTGTACAAGACTCATCCACAAAAGCCTCTAAAGAGTAAAATAAGCTAAAATGCACGGGATAGGGCCCCGACCTACCCAACTATATACAATTGAAATAGTCAAAAGGAAACATAACTCCCGAAAGAAAGGAGCATACCACTACTTTGTTGAAACCAGGCTCCTATTGCGACTGTCAATCCGAGCATCTGCCTGTACCTGCAACACAATTGTAGGAAGGGTGGTCCCCAGGCGAAAAGGTTTCAGTACGAATGAAATGTATTGATATGTAAGGTTGAAACAGTAAACATAAATATATCCAAGATACTGAAAATCAGGGTAGGAAATAGATACAACCTGCGACCTTAAAAGCTGATATCTGAACAAAATGTGATACATCATGTGAAGACAATCAAGTAAGAAGATATATAAGTCACACTGCATTATCCATAAGCTATACAATCCCTAATCAAAAAATACCTGCCGAGATGGCCGTCTCAGAGGTATCATAATTGGAGGGACATCTGCCCACCTGACATAACTGTGTCAGTAGTAAGGTCATAGTATTATATCTTAAGGACAACTGCCCACCTGACATAACCGCGTTGGTGGTAAGATCATAGTCTCATATTTGAAGGACAACTGCCTACCGGACATAACCGCGTTAGTGGTAAGGTCATAAGTCTCATATATCAAATATGCCATGACAATTTCCCACCGGATGTATCAGGTCGATGGTAAGGTCATAGTCTCATATCTGAAGTCGACTGGGCTTATATCGTGTTTGTCTAACACATATGTCATAAAAAATGACAAATTTCGAGACAACGACCTGAATAGGCCTCTTTCATAATTCACAGCTGCACACACACACACACACACACACACACACATATATATATATATNACATAAACCTTTCAAATACTACTTTGATGCATATACTCAATGACTTTCATAGTTATAAGAAGGTTTGGACGACATAAGGAATTCAACAAGCTCCACAGATAACACTTAGGCATATTTTGGATTTGGAAACTCGATAACCTGACGTTTAGCTTAAGGGAGAGGAATCACTTAATCTCCCTTACCTAATAACATATACACGAGATAAAGGAAAATCATGACAAGTCATTTCCACTTCGACAAGCTCATTTACTCTTACTAGCTTGCGACATCTTTACTTAGCTTAAACTCGTTTACACGTTGTCATTTTGGATTATTCACCAATTTTGATCTAGCAACCAACCTTTAAACATATTTAACATCACATATATATAAAATATACAGTAAAGGACCAACTCACGGTGCCCACGATAAGGGGACTTCAGACTCGATTTACAACAACAACAACAATTGCAAATAAACATATTTCACTTCACATTTGTTCACTTTAAATTTCCTTAACACTTCAAACTTGATGTACTGAACATTTGACCCTTTGGATATAATCATACTTGCTTCAAGAGTGTAAAGACACAAAGATATTGGTTCTTTCAACAATACATTTTTGTGCTTGAATACCGAGAATGGTACGCCTTAACATATCTTGTTTCGATGAGCTTTCTTTAGTCGCTTCTTTTCTTCAACAACCAGAACTTCTCCCCTTCAATTAATTGAGTTTATAACCAAGTGACAAGGCTGTTAAAGTTAATATATCTAGTCAAAATATCACACCAATAGCAGCCACAACAACAACACACAAGACAACATTTTAGCATAATATTACAACTTGTTCTGCACACTTTTAAGAAAATAATGGAAGTAAGAAATTACCTAACTTCCTTTGTAAATAACTCCCATCAACATGGAGTATATTTCCACTAACACACAGCTACAACAACCTTAAAAAATGAGTAGTAACCTTTAGCAAAATCGCACAAAAAATGACAGCCAAACTTGACGCTCAACCTCTAGTTTCTAGCTAGAACTTTTAAGCAAGTTTGAATACTAGAAACACTTACCTTTTGCTGGGGGATTACTCTTGGTTAAAATAGAAATATTTGACTTCGGCTTCTTGTCAAAAAATGTAGCAACCTTTCTGTCCAAACCACAGCAAAAACAGTTCACAAACACACCTCCAACTTTTAGTATTTTACTTATAAATTCAAGCAAGTTTAGTAGTAGAATTCTCACATTTTTACTTGTATCTTATTCCTACCAAAAGGAGCATATATTTATCTTAGAACTGCTTCAAAAAAGTAGAAAATGTACCACAATAACACTGTTCAAATGCAGCCAAAACAACCACCAACACACCACCTTTACCTTTTGATTTGATCTCCTTCACTTAGCTTGAGTTTTAATGGAGTTTGCTTGATGTCTTCCTCCTTGTTCCTTCTTGATTTTGCTACTGGAAATGAGAGAGAAATGGGAGTTTAAACAAGCAGCTTAGTTCTGGAATGTTTGTAAAATGAATCACAAGCCATACATCAGATATATCTTTTTAGGGCGGTGGCCAAGTCATCACTTGAAAGTGCCTCGGTAAAATGAATATAACTTTTTACTACAAACTTTGATTGATAAACAGTTTGATGTTCTATAAACTAAACTCAAATACCTTTAATTTGATAGGTCATAGGACTTTTAACTCATTATAGATTGGGAGATATGATTATTTAAAGTTGACTCTTGTGAACTTCACATACTCTTCGCTTTTCCCTTCTACATGTTTCCCTCCTCAATTACGACCAATATACAGTCTGTACTTCCCTTAACACAACATACAAACATTAAATAATCATTAAAAAATTTCAGGGTGTAACATCCTCTCCCCCTCCCCTTAGAAACGTTCACCTCGAATGAGGGTTAACTCCACTTAACACGCTTTAGGAATGTATAACCAGAAATTTAAGGTAGCGACATAGAAAATACATACCTTGCTATCACATCAATGTTGCAAATAAGTGAGGATATTTCCTCCTCATCTCCTCCTCCGCTTTCCAAGTTACTTCTTCAACATTGTTACTTCTCCATAATACTTTAACGGAGGTCGATTTCCTTAGTTTGAAGCTTCCTAACCTGCCGATCAAGGATGAAAATTGAGACTTCCGTATAGGTCATCTCCTCAGAAATCTGTACATCCCCAATAGGCATAATACGAACTGGATCCCCGATGCATCTCTGCAGCATCGAAACATGAAATACTGGATGGACTGCTACTAGCTCCGATGGTAACTCTAACTCATAGGCCACTTTGCCTATCCCGTGGATGATCTTATAAGGCCCTAAATACCTAGGGATTATCTAGCCTTTCTTACCAAAATGCATAACACCCTTCATAGGCGATACCTTTAGGAACACCTAATCGCCAATGGCAAACTCTAACGCCCGATGACGCACATCCGCATAGGACTTTTGTCTGCTCTGGGCTATATGAAGTTGATCTCTAATAAGTTTCACCTTTTCACTAGCTTGCTGCACCAATTCTGGCCCCAATAGTTCTCCTTCGCTGAGTTCTAACCAACCCACATATGACATACACTTTCACCCATATAAAGCTTCATAGGGGGCCATCTGGATACTCGCCTGATAGTTGTTATTATAGGCAAACTCTATCAAGGGTACATGATCATCCCAACTTCCACCAGAATCCAACACACATATACGCAACATATCTTCGAGTGTCTGAATGGTACGTTCAGCCTATTCGTCTACTTGAGGATGAAATGCTATACTGAGACTTATCTGAGTGCCTAGATCTTTCTGGAAAGATTTCCAAAAGTTGACTGTAAACTGCGCACCTCTATTAGAAATAATGTATAAGGGAACACCATAAAGGAAAACTATCTCCTGGATATAAAGTCTGGCATACTCCTCATCCACATAAGTAGTTCTGATAGGTAGGGAGTGGGCTGATTTTTTCATCCTATCAATAATAACCCAAATAAAATCATGTTTCCTACACGTCGGAGGCAAACCTGTGATAAAATCTATATTGATCACCTCCCATTTTCATGCTGGATCTATGTTCTGAATCATGCCTCTGATGCTCGACCTTCACCTATTCACAATTGGGGCATTGAATTACAAAACTCTAATGTCTTTCTTTATGCCATTTCACCAATACAGCTGCCTCAGGTCATGATACATTTTGGCAGCACCCGGATGTACTGAATATCAGAAAAATGAGCCTCATTCATAATTCGTATTCATAGATCGCCTACATTAGGCACACATAAGAGGCCCTAGTATCTAAGGACTCCATCTGACCTGCAGTCAAATAAGTTCTACATCTACTGCGGTATATTGTCCCTCAAGGAGACTAATTCTGGGTCGTCATATTGCTGCTGCTTAATTTCAGTTACCAAGGATGTTTCTACTGTATTTTGGACCACAACACCCCCATCTCCAATATCTAACTATCGAATTTTTAAGTTAACCAACTGTTGTATGGACTTTTCCATTTCAATCCGATCAGCCTAGATATGACTCAAGCTACCCACAAATTTGCGAATCAACGCATGTGCTACAACATTTGCTTTGCCCGGATGATATAAGATGCTCACGTCATAATCCTTTAGAAACTCTAACCATCTTCTCTGTCTCAAATTCAATTCTTTCTGCTGGAATAAATACCGAAGGCTCTTGTGATCTGTAAAAATATCAATGTGTACCCCGCCACTCTAACAAATAGTGACGCCATATTTTAAGTGCAAACACCATTGCTGCCAACTCCATATCACGGGTAGGGTAATTTTGATCGTGCTTCCTCGAATGCCTCAAAGCTAGGCGATAACAAGCGAGGATATCATTTCTTCATGTCCTCCTCCACTTTCCAAGTCGCTTCCTCGGTATTATAATTACGCCCCAAGACTTTAACCAAAGCTACATCTTTTGTCTCAAGCTCCTAACTTGACGATCTAAGATTTGCACAAGTTCTTCTTCATAAGACAATCCTCATTGATTTCAATTTCCTCATGAGAAAGGATATGAGAAGGATCAGGTCTGTAGAACCTCAACATAGACACATGTAAGATAGGGTGCACCACGGACATCTTTGATGACAAATTTGACTCATAAGCCGCCTTCCCAACTCTTATCACAATTCATAGGGACCAATAAATCAATGACTAAGCTTGCCCTTCCTATCAAAATGCATCACATCTATCATAGGTGAAACTTCCAAACACTTGGTCACCTACGATAAATTCTAGCTCACGATGCTTCATGTCTGAATAAGACGTCAATCGACTTTGAGTAGTTTTGAGTCGACTCACAATAAGATTCACTTTCTCGGTAGCTTCATGAACCGAGTTAGGATCTAATAGTTCCACTTCTGCCGATTCAAACCAATTAATTGGAGATCTACCACACCGCCCATAAAGACATTTGTAGGGTGCCATTTAGATACTCATTTGGTAACTATTATTGTAGGAAAATTCAACGAGAGGTAGGTATTCATCCCAAATTATCTCCAAAATCAGTTACACACGTTCTCGACATATCTTCAAGAGTTTTAATTGTTCTTTCTACACGTACGTCCATCTAAGGGTGAAAAGCAGTACTAAAATTGAGACAGGTCCCCAAACCCTCTTGGAACGACTTTCAGAAATGAGCAGTAAATTATGTACCTCTGTCTGATAAAATGGACGCTACTAATTGTTTTACCCCAAAGTTATTATTAGCTAAATAAAGTGGTTTGGGTTCTTTCTCGAAAGTTAAAATACTAACTTGTGATCATTATTGGATATGACAAGGTCAATGATGATGCAAACAAACTTTTCAATCTCCGTTCGAAGAGATGCATTTTTGCTTGCAGCTTACATATTGAATAAAGTATTTGTCAAAATCATTTTTTATTGCAGCTTACATATTGAATAAGGTATCTTCAAAATCAACTCCTTCTACTCCTTATGAGTCATGGATAGGTTACAAATCAAACCTAAATGATATAAGACCTTGGGATTGTGTTGTATTTGTAAAAGATTATTTTAGCAAGTTAGAAAACTATTTTTAAAAGGTAAGAAATGTATTTCTATAAGATACTCAGAATACTCCAAATAAAATGTGTTTATTGGTGGATTAGAGGATGAAAATGTTACTAAAGTTGAACCATGAGACGTCATATTTCTAGAAAATAATTTTTAAAGAGGGGAAAACTGAAATGCTGAATTCAAATGATCACAAAATATCTTCTAAAATATTTAATAATCAAGTGGATCAATATTTTAATTTGTTTTTGACCAGAGTGAGAGTGCTAAAGGAATTCGAATTTTAATTACGTAATAGTATTAAAAAAAGATGTACCTAAATACACATATGAGATTGAGGATTGTTTTTCTTTGGTATTGTCCTTACAATTTTACGGGAAGATGTTATTGGGCCCTAAAAAAGATAGATGAAAGGAATGAAAAAAAGAATTAGGGTTTTTGAGAACCAACAAAGTCGGAATCTATTTGACCTTTCAATCGGGCATCTAGAACTAGAAAAAAATGGGTGTAAAAGTTAAAATGCAAAACGTGGTCAATTGAAAAATACAAGGTACGATTTGTGACAAAAAAATTCACACGGAATAATAGGTTATGGGAAATTTTTTTTCACTAGTTGTGAAGTTTGCTTCAATTCGCTTACTTTGAGTTATTGTTTCATATTTAGATTTGGAATTATGCCAAATGAATATGACATTAAACGAGAAAATGTACATAAAAAAAATCTATAGATTCCACCATTAAAAGCCAAAAGAAAGGTTTATAAATTAAAAAGATCTACTTATGGCTTGAAGTAATCTTCAAGTTATGTTTATATTGGTGTAATAGACTTTTTCTGTTTTGGCCCTAATGTAGATTTCTTCTAATTTCACGCCTTATGATGAAAGGGGAGTGAGTGTGGCGTAAAGTGAAGATTGGGCGGAGTAGAAAAAATTCTCTTGTGAGGCCAAACGTGTAACCTAAGCAACGAAAAAGGGGTCCGATACTTCAACTAGAGGGAGTCTGAATAGTTAGTCAAAAATACAAAAAACAATTTTAGAATATACGAAGATAGAAATACTTTGCTATAAATTTTATATAAATTAATTGGCGCGACATATGYGTGCAAAATGCGTGTCAAGCTACTAGTCTTTTTTGTAGTTTTCTTTTTTGGCATTTAGAAATTTTTAAAAAAAGTCTTATTTGTGAAGATATATATGAATATTGAGTTGTTTAGTATGGTTTATGAGCTCGTACGGTAGAGACTCATCTTAAATCAACAAAGTTTCGATATCTATACATACGTTCTCAATTTCATTTACATCTCTTGAACTTGTATACTATCTAATAAATAGAATCATAAACGGATAAGATATATCATCTTCCGTACTTTTCGTAGAAAATACATTCAAATTAAAAAAAAGAAGGGAGGTTTTATTATTTTGAACTTTTTGTTGTTTAATTTTTGTTCCTAATCAAATCTATAATAATTAACGTGCAAAGCGCTTAATTTTTATATAAATATATCTTCTTTTGTAATATCTTTCTAAATATATTTTTCTTTAACCCATAATATTCATTATTATAGTTATAATGGTTATGTTATACCTAAAAGCTCTTAAATTTATCGCATCGTGTGTAAGAAAAACGGGTCGCTTATTAGAGACAATTATGTGGTTCACATATTTGGTAATAAATTATTTATCATGTCTTTTAAGTAAATAATATATATGCCAGATAATAATTTTGGTTATGCATATATGGAAGTTTTCTTGATGGAAGGAAGCTATTAATTAAGTTCCTTAGGAAAATCATATTTTATGAAGAAGTCCTTAGGGTTAAATATTTTACCTAAGAGTCCCTAGCCTACCTATAAATATGCCTATGACTCCATCAGTCTGGTATACACGGATAGGTTAAGAAGATTCTTGGGTTTTCTTCTTTAGTTTTCTTTCATAAAGTTCGTGAAAGACAAAGACGATTTTCCATAACACTTGAATAACAATAGTTGAAGGTATGTTCCTATTTATTTTTTTCGCTATGTTTTTGACTCTACGTATGTGTTTAAATTCTACATTGTAAGCTTTTCTAGTGAGACCGATAAAGTTTATTCGAACTTGCTATCAATCAGAAATATATAAATATAGTTACACAAAAATAGGTAAAGAGCATAACATTATAGATTTGGATTCAATAGTTTAGAAGAAAAAGTTGATGTATATGAAAAGTTCATTAATATTTATCAAAAGCAATCAAAAATTATGTTTATATTTGTATAATAGACTTTTTCTGTTTTGGCCATAGAGTAGATTCCCTCTAATTTCACGTCTTATGGCGAAGGTCAAAGTCGGCATGGCATAAAGTGAAGATTGGGGGAGTAGGAAAATTTCTTTATGAAGTCGAAGATGTAACCTAAATACTTATATTATATATATAATTGATATTTAATTATAAATTAAAAAAACAAAAAAAACATGTAATTTAATTAAAATACAAAAATTAAATTAATTAATTGCATAATAGACTTCTCATGTGTTATCGATAGAGTTTGTCTAAACTGTCAATCAAAAATAAATAGTAACTTATTTTCGTTCTTTAATTTTTATAACTCAAGTAAACAGTTGTAGAAATGCATATTGAAATTCTTTGCTATAAATTTTATAAAAATTAATCCGCGCAACATATACGTGCAAAATGCGTGTCCAAGCTACTTGTCTTGTGTATTTTTTTTTTGGCATTTTAAAATTTTTAAAAAGTCTTGTTGTGAAGGAAATGAATTTTGAGTTGTTCAATATGGTTTATGAGCTCGTCTTATGGAGACCCATCTTAAATCAAATAAAACTTTGGTGTCTACACATACATTAAAATTTCATTTTCATCAAGTGAAGTTGTATACTAACTAATAGATAAAACCATAAGCGAAGAACAACAATCAATCTGTCAAATTTTTGGCAAAGAGTCACGATCCAAGTAGCCGTGATTGACACCCATACTAATCCCATTCCCCCAGGTAGGCGGACCAACGTGTCCCAACTAACAGGCTTCAAATTCCACTATTCATACTAGTAAGTAAGCAATCTTCAAGTAAAAAAAAAGCGAAAGTCTTATAACCATAAAAGAATATTGGCAGCTATTGAAATTCATTATACTTGAGTACATTAACCATAAAAGAATATTGGCAGCATTGAAATTCATTATACTTGAGTACATCTACATAATCACAGTCTACGAGAAATAAAATAAGTCCACATCTGAAACAGAAGACATCTTCTCTTAGGAGGAATTGCAGCAGCTCAAAAGAAATCAGCTCACCCTTGGATATCTTGCAGCTGCTCCTATAAATGAGGTCGAGAGGAACTTTCTGGGTCACAGTCTGCACTCAGAAAATAAGTACATGAGTAGCATCATTACGGCACAATATACTGGTAGGCATCATTGCTGACCTCAAATAATAATGGATATACATGTGAAATAGCAGCATACATACACTAAAGAAAATAAACATCACATAACCTTATTTTTAGAATCATTCAAAGTAAGGTCTAAAGCTGGCTTACTCACTGGATTAGGCCTCGCTGTAGTGGTAAGATTACCG
>JACEIK010005092.1:18442-41481 GCA_018107945.1 Datura stramonium | reverse complement strand
TTATTATAAAGGACTATATATTACAACATGTTGGACTGTAGCACTGAACCTGAGTATTAATTAAAAATTAAAAATTATTGTTTTGGAAGTCTTTTAATTTAAAGCCCAAGAGTCTCCCAACTTCCCGACGGTGACTCAGAAAAGAAGAACAACAGATGTCTGCAGCACCGACTTATTCCTCTTCAAGTTTGCCCGATTCAGACTCCCATCGCCGCCTCCTCAAAGAGGTATTTGTACTTGGCAGCGCTTCTTTTCTGCTTACCTATAATAATGTTTTCAAATACCGATTGAGGGTTTTGTGGAGTTAAGTTGAAATTTTTAATGAGTTTGTTTATTTACGGCACAATAGGTGAGAAGTCACGAGGTTGCTATCGCCGAGCTCAATAACCTTCCTGCTTCTCGGGTTTGTGTTCTTATTCTTACTGCTTGATGGATTTTGTTTTTTCTACTACTACTACTTGAATGACCCATGGTTTATTTGGCAGTGACCGTCACTATTGTGAATTTTCATTGTTTGATTATGTGACTTTATCAATTGGTTGGAGTTTCTCCTCTTAAAAATGATAACTTTTTTTATTTTTATTCATGAGTATCCTATTCTGATTTTATCGTTCAATTAAACTATATAGGGCCTTACCCTGGGATATTATTAAAGAGAGTCTCTGTAATGGTTGCTTAATTTCTTGGTAATATTATTAGCCCTTATAAGAAGAAAAAAAGAATGTCTAAACACTTTTAAAAGCTAGAATTTGACTTGAGGACTGAGAATTTGTTCTGTAAATCCCAGCCAAAAGGTGTTGTCAGGATGTTTTGGGCTTAAGGTTACTCTTAATCCAAGCTCGAAACACCTTTTAAGAAGATAACATTTTAAAACTAAAATCCATTTCTTGTATGGAATGGGTGAGGTGGCCTCTAAGACAGAGAAAAAATCAATAGCGGGGAAAGACATGGATCCTTTTAGGAAATCAATACAATCAAAGGCAAAGGGAAGAATGAGCTCGGGGAGGTTAGGGAGGGTGGTTATGTCAAAAGGGAAGTGGAGCTGGTTCCTAAATGTATGTCATATGCTAGGAGACAGTCAAGAGGTAGAGTAATTTGCCAACGACTCGGTCGATTACTTGTTACACAAGAAATCAGTTGGGGAAAAAAATCATGATTGACTAGGCTAAAAGAAGGAGATAGCAACACAAGATAAATTGATAAGATTTACTGTGGAAAAACATTGTACCTGAGATCCTTTGAAATCTCAATTACATTGATAGGATTGACATTGATAGGCGATGCTCTAACAGGAGAAGGATATAAGGAAGGAATAATCTAGTACTATGCTGTCAGAGGCTGTAAGCAAGAGAAAATTGATGCCAATTGTAGAGGGACTTCTTAAGTCAAATTGGGCTATAGGGACACAGCTGAAAAACCTTTTACATTGGATGAGTTGGTGGATGCAATAAATAGTTTTGTTGGGAGCTAAGGCACCTGGATCAGATGTTCCTGCGATGACATTTTTCCACCACTGGTGGGAAGTATTAAGAAGACTTTTGCTCATTTATAGAATCACAAAGAAGATCAAAGTATGGGATCTACGACCTATTTTTTTGATAGGAAGCATGTAGCATTGTCATAGCCAAGGTACTATCAATGATATTAAAATTCTGTTGTTGGCTAGTTACTATCCACATAACAATATGTTTGAACTAAAGTCAAGTATTGGATAATTAATGGTCACATTTTAGAATGTTTGATTAAAGTCAGTTGTTGGCTAGTTCATGTTCACTTATCAAAATGCTTTAGTAGAAAAAACTAAATCCTCATAACTGATAGCTAATGAGTTGTAGGTATGCAGTTGAGGAGTGGTGATCCGACTTTGTGCATGAGCCCGATGTTTTATAAGGGTTTATCAACACGCAATTTGAAATTTCTTGATGTACTTTACTCGACAATTGAGATTTCGGGGATGGAGTAATTGGATTCAATGACGTATTACCATAGTGAGGTTCTCAGTAATTAATGGAACCCATAGCAGAGGTATAAGGTAGGACTCTGTTATTCTTGTTGTCATTCACTTTGGTGTGGAATCTTGGGTAGATTAATGGAAGAAATTGGAGGTAGTGAATTTACAAGGGTTTGGGAGTGGGAGATGGACTCGGGTCCTTGATATTGCATATCCACGAGAGTTTACCATCTCAAATATTTGGATTGTGATTATAGATGAGAAGATCTTTAAAAATTAGTCTCAACAGAGCTATTCAAGGCCTGAATAAGAAGAAATGCATGACTGCATGCAAAAATTCTATAGTTACACAAGAATGGGATATGAGAGAGGATAGAATAAAGTCAAGCTGACTAGTTATTAGTACTCTTTCTATGGGTTTAGAATCAGACCAGATCAAGAAAGGAAAATGAGATGTTATGAGTTGGTGTTACATTTCCAAAGAGGATGAAAAGATTTGAATGACTTGTTATCATGCTGTAGAAGTGTAGATTGACCGTATTGTTTTCTCTACTTGATATTCATAGGTTACTCCACAACTAAAACAAGTTTGAGGGTGAGTAGTATCAGGAGTGAGATGAAAGCAGCATTTAAAGTACCTGCTATGCCTTTTTGGATGATTTAGAATGAGACAGGAGGATGTTTCAAGGTCATAAAAAGAGCTTAAGAGTTGGGAGATACAAAGAGTTCGCTTTTGTCTAATTTATATTGTTAGTGTGAAGGAAGAAATAGCTTCTGACTCAAATTCAGATTTTAGTTAATGTTAATTACAATAATTTTTTAAGTTGTTATGCACCACCTGTCGTAACAAGGTCTTTTCAATTGACTGTGCATTCTTGAATTTGTCATTCATACTTCAATGTTTAGCTATCTTTGGGAACTTTGAAGTGGCCGAAGCATTAGGAGAAAAGGGCAGGTATCTAGTGAGAAAAGAAGAGAAATCAAATAGAACTATAGCTTTATAAAGTCTTCAAAGAATCTCAAAATCTCAAAAGCAGCATTCACCTATCTCCATCAAATGAAATTGATTACGGAACTCTAATGCAGATGTAGAGATGTCATACTTAGAATTTGACGAAGATAAGTTTCTGTCCCTTTGCTTGTTTTTGGTTTCTTCTTTTACGACCTGTCAACCACTCTCCCACTGGAAAGACCTATTGGTGCTAATTTCAAACTTTGTGTGATCCTCGCAAAAATGAGTCGCATCATTCTTTTGGGGATAAGTTTTATTTGCTGTGGAAGGAGCCAAGAAGGTGCAGAATAGCTATAGGTCCTATTACAAATGAAAGGAGTTGAGAAAATCTAGCAAAGCTTCTACATCACATAAACTCAAGCGTGTTGCACCAGAAAGCCAAAAAAATACAAATGTTTCTATCTGATTCTATGTAGTGGTCTACTTTTCCTTCGCAGCATCATTGTTTCTCTCTGTCTGAATCAACCAAAAAATACAGGGTAGAGTAGTTGAGTAGTTAACCATCTTCTTTTTCCATTTTTCTTCAAGCCCTGCCCACAAAATGTTGTTCATTGTCCTTGGAAGCACCGAACTCAATCCATATAGGATAAAATACATGCTTTAGAGCTCTCTTGGAACCTGATAATGCAGTTAAAGCAAGTGGTATGCATTATTCTCAAGCCTCGTGCATGCAGCACCTGCAGCTGTAGGTTATTGGTCCCATCGTTGATTTGACTGCCAGAAATGCCTCGTTTGCTGCAGTCTTACAAAAGCTTGCCAGCAGCTTTAGAAGTTCCTTGTTCTTCCAAGTGATGTTCCATGACCACACTGACTGTTTAGTTCCTGGCGAGTTTAACAATTTATAACCAGAATTCACTGGGTAGCCATCCCAAAAAAAAGGAGTCTGTTTATCCTCTTCCATTATTTTTTCTGTCTTCTAAGAATAGGAATTTTATCAGAAAAAATATTGGAAAGGTTTTAATGTTGGTACATGAGGTCATTGTGTCAAATTTATGTTTGGTACGCCCTAGAGGCTTACTATATGGATGGTACTTTTCAACAGATAAGTGAATTCGTGTAGGTGGTGGTTGAAGAAAAATGTAATCCTCCTTTTCCTATCTGCTGCGGTCTTATATTCTGCTTTACGCATTAGCACGCTCAGAAGCTAGCAGGATTCACCGGTAGTGGCCTCCTGAATTAGTCGACTAGCTTTGTTCTGCCAAAGTTGACCAATCCTGCACTCTTTTCTTTTACATTTGTAGCTAATAAACTATCATTTTCTGTGCTTAAACCTAACTCACTTCCATCTTGTTACAGAATCAGTACAACTCAATATTACTGTGTACATTATAGTATTAGCTGATTTGTAAGAATTTGAATATCTAGTATTCTTAGTTAGCTTATTCTCTTCATGTATTAGTATCATTGTAATCTTTGAGTAATAAGACAAGTTATTCTCCATACCTTCTCTCAAAATGATGTATCAGAGCCTACAATACCCGAAACCTTCAACTCGTTTCTGTTCCTTTGTGAAAAAGTATCCAGCTTCTTGGGTCTCTCTTTAAAGTGACTGCTTTGCTTCACCACCTCAACCATAGAAGGAGACAAAACAACTTTCTGTCCAGAAATAACATCTCTAGCGACGGGGCAAGAATCGTGAGATCCTTCACGCGCCACCTGGAGTTTCACACTGCTTTCCTGCACTGGCGCGTGTTCCAGCAGAATCCATCGACGCTTGTATCTCCGGAGTTGCCTTGTAAAATCTGACTAATTTCTGGTATTTCTGTGGTCTTAAAACACTATCTGAAGTAGTTGCTCACTTTTCTAGGCCCGTTCTATTCTTTCTATAATTTGGTGGTATTTGAAATCTATGGTGGTTATGATATGGTTCATGGTTCAGATAACTTTGCTTCACAAAATTAGTCTCTGAGCATTTTATTTGGTGAATTGAGTTCCAAAGGTGTTTGGATATTCTTTTTGGTTGAAAGTTTGAATCTTTATTTATTGAAGGATTTGATTTTCTTTAAAAAGTTTCAAAGAGATTCGGAATTGGTGAAGATAATTTTCATTTGAGAAGGAAGTTTTTTATCCTGTTTTTGGACTTTGGTATTTTGGACTTTATGCTTTCTGATGTTTGTGGGTATCACTTACTTATGATTGTGAAAATCTATTTGTGCTCCGTCGACTAAATATTTAGAGGAGTTGACTGAGATAGTGGCTCCTAGTTCATCATTTGATAAAACAATTCTGGTTTCAGCTGAGGAGTTTGCTAAATTTTCTCAATATAAAAAATTACTGAAAGAATCTACCTGAGTTGTTGTCTTTGTTGGTTCAGATGAAACATGTCTTATCACCTCTTCAACTAAATAGGTGATTGATTTAGGTGCTATAAATCACATGATTGGTAATCCTAATATGTTTTTTAGCTTTTAATCACATGAAGCATTCTCTCCAGTTATCGTAGCTGATGGATCGGCTTGTAACAGTGTTGGATCTAGGACTGTTAAACCAACCTTCTCTATTACCCTGTCATAGTCTACCAAAGTTGGCCTTTAATTTGATTTTTGTTAGTAAACTTACTAGAGACCTTAAGTGTTACATGTCATTCTTTTCCAATCATTGTTTGTTTCATGATCCTACTACAAATTAAGTTATTGGAAAATGATATGTATATGATGACTGCTACATCCTTTATGAATGGGAGTCTCGGTTTGTTGCCTGCTCCAATGTCGTCTCCATTTGAAGCACATTGTCAATTGGGACATCCTTCCCTACTGAAGAAGCATCGTCTTGAGTTTCAGGATGTTCCTTCATTGGATTGTGAGTCATGTTGACTTGTGAAACATCATCGCATCTTGTAATCTCCAAGGGTTAACAAGCAGGTTTAGTTGGTTTTTGAGTTAGTTCTTTATGATGTTTGGGAATCATGTCCTATTGTTTTCAAAACAGGGCATAACTACTGTCATTTTGTGGATGGTTTCTCTCGGATGGCATGTATTTATTTCAGGAAAAGCTGCTTTGAAGTGTTTACTTTACTTTTGTGCCTTTTGTGCTAAGTTAAAACTCAATTCAATGTTTCAGTACGTATTTTAAGAAGTGACAACGCCAAAGAATATATATCAGAATTGTTTCACTCATACATAAGGCAACTTGGTATTTTCCACTCGTCTTCATATGTTGATACACCCTCTCAAAATGGAGTTGCTGAGAGGAAGAGTAGGCATCTAGTTGAGACAACTGTGGCACTTTTGTTTCAAATGATGGTTCCTAAACAATTCTGGGCAGATATGGTCTCTATGACTTGCTTTCTAATTAATAACATCTGTTGTACTTGTTAGTAATATATGCTTATAATGTTCTTTTTTCAAAAAAGTCACTATTTTTGGTGCAACCTGAGGTGTTTGGAATCACATGTTATGTTTGAAATGTTCGACCATTTGTTACTAAGTTAGGTTTCAAGCCATTGAAGTGCATTTTCCTGGGCTGTTCTCGCCTTCAAAAAGGGTATCAGTGTTATTCTACTGAACTTGACAAATATCTTGTATCAAATAATGTAGTATTTTTGGAGATTACACGATTCTTCTATGCATCTCCCATTTCTACAAGTCAGGGGAGGAAGTTGAGTGGTTAGTTTATCAAATCTGTGTTTTGACGGAACAATCAAAATTTCTTTTAATAGACCCAGTTCTTTTTTTAATTACAACCTAACTATTGTACCTTCAGTATCTGCTCCATCTGCAGTAGCAAGACCGCCAATTGTTTATGTTTACTTAAGGAGGCAAGAGATTGATGATACTTGTAATGCACTAGTTTTGTCGTCTGATCCTCCAGAAAACCTTATCCTCCCTATTGCTCTTCGCATAGGTGCACGCCATATATTTCATTGCCGATTTTGTTTCCCATGACCGCTTATCCTCTACGTCTAGATCTTTGATTGCTTCTCTAGTCTTCATCTTTGTACCCAAAACAATAAAGGAGGCTTTGAATCATCATGGATGATTTGATGCAATGCTTGATGAAATACATGCCTCAGAGGAAAATTTCTCATGGAATTTGGTGGACTTACCCAAGGGAAAGAAACCAATGGGATATAAGTGGATCTTCACCGTTAAAGTTAATCCATATGATTTCATAGCAAGATTTAAGGCCAGACTTGTGGTGGAAGGGTATGTTTAGACATATGGGGTACATTATTTAGACACATTCTCCCCAATTGCCAACTCACTTCTGTCCACTCGTTCATTTCTCTAGCTGCTTTCAAGAATTGGTCTTTACATCAGTTGGATATCAAGAATGTGTTCCTTCGTGGTGACTTCAAGAGGAAGTGTATATGGAGCAACCATCCAATTTTGTTGCTCAAGGGAAGTATGGAAAAGTCTGTCATTTGAAGAAAGTCTGTATGGCTTGAAGCAAAGTTCTTAGGCTTGGTTTGGCAAGTTCCGCAAGGTAGTTCAGGGTTTTGGGTTGAAAATGAGCAAATGTGATCACTCAATCTTCTAACTGATTGATGAATGGTAAGAATCACATATTGGTGATAGAAGGGGTTCTGGGCTTCCTTATTTGGACTTGGGCAATCCTTGTTGAGCAAACTTTTGGGTTGAATAGGCTCAAGTTCCATTCGAGGAAGTACTTAGATAATTCTAATTGATGGTTAGAACTCGAAGTTTTGTTCAATCACTTTCCAGTTCCCTTGCCATTCCCTTCTGGGATTCCCCAAAAAAGGGGAAAGGAAGCAAGGGTGGGGGTGGAAACAGTAGGATTTTTGTCAAGCCTTTATCCTATGTAATGGAGGTCTTTACATGGCGGCATGAAACAAATATATAAGCTTTGAGTTTTTTAAGACCTTAATTCTTTCTATTGTCACAAGTTGAACTGAGGACTGACTTGATCTATTTTGTTGTATTATCCTCTTACATTTGAAGCATTTTGTGCATGTATGATAGATAAGGTATAAATGTGGATATATGATATATCTTTATAAATGACATAGTTCAAGTTTTAATTAATTTACGAGGGTGTACTTTGTTATTTCATCACCAGGCTGTCTACCAGAGAAATGGCAACCTGTTCTTCCGTACAACTGTGCAGAAAGCAACAGCATCAGAACAAAGTAAAATATTCTCTCTCTGCGTGGATTCAGGTTGTTTTTTGCTAATCACTCTTCAGTAGTATTCTCATCTTTATCTTCTTTTATCTTGGCTTATTCTGGACAGAACAAGTTGATATGGTTAGATCTAAGCTACAAAAATTAAGCTCTTCATGAGGTAATCAAGTTCCATTCAGTTTGAGCAGCGGGAAAGAGCTTTAACTTACTCTTTGCTTGTGGAGAGCGTGAAACTGACTTTGCTGTTTAGGTTATTCAATTTTTGGAGTTTATATACCTGTTGAAGTTGGTATTACCATAGTGTTTTTGACTTTAAATCTTGTGGAAGATGTTTTGAAATCTTGGTATTACCATAGTTTTACAATTGGACTGCTTGGACATTCTTCTCTCTCTCTCTCTCTCTCTGGCCAAGGATATATCAGAAACAATTTCTCGACCACTGAGGTAGGGATAAAGTTTGCATACACTCTACCTCCCCCATATTCCACTTTATGGGAATTACACAAGGTATGTTGCTGTCGTTGTCGTACCATAGTGTTGCAGTTATATTGATTATCTATAATTTCAATTGGTAACATGAGATTACGGTCTTCAGCAAACTTTAATAGTCAGATTTTCAAGTTTGTCTCCACCAGAGCCGAGCCATGCTCCACCGCTTGTGCGGGCCCCCGTCAATTCCTTTGGGTTTCATTCTTGCGAACATACTCCCCAGGCGGGATACTTAACGCGTTAGTTACAGCACAGGCGGCGAAAGCATACAAAGATAGCGAGGCTTCCATCGCTTAGATTTAGGGCGATAGGGCGCACCTGGCCACTTCTCATTGTATGCAAGTGAGATGCGAAGAGAGTTATTGAATTGAAGAGCACTAACTGAGAGGCGTGGGCAACTTCCTAATCTCATTGGATAATCTGAGGTCGGTCTAAAACGTGCTAATATTGAGTGATAGGCCGAACTGTTTGAACTGTAATAATAACGTACTCAGTGTAATTTTATAAATAGTATAGGAAGGATAGAGAGTACATAGATCTTCTATTTTGGGAGGTAGAAAGGTGGTTTCTATTTGAGGAAAAGCAATATGAAAAAGAAATAACTAGAAGTGAAAAGGTTACGGTAAAATACTATGGAACTGTTTGAACCATATTTAATTTCATTTTAATCTGAAGCAAATTTAATGTTATTAGCATATTTATTATTTAATTAAATTATGTAATCAACTATTACATCTAGAGAAAGATTCTTTTGGTTGATAATATTTGGGGAGTGATGATCAGCTACCTTAATTATAAAAAGAAATAAGTAATTTTAGAGGTGATCAGTTTGGTCTTTTTTCTCTAGGTACTTTCTCGTTTTATTTTATGTTAGTGGTAGGATACCGTATTGGTATGGACATACGTATTGAGTCCCACATCGATTATGGGAGGGGGTGCACGGTCTCCTTATATAATTTGAAATATTTTTTTTAATAAATTTTTGGATTGAGCTAGATATAAGATTCAATTTTTGTTGTGATATTAAAGTTATGCTCATGTCAGTTCACTACTTGTCCAATATTGGGTTTCATTTTATATTTTTCGTGTTCTAAACGAGGGTGTTGGGTCCCACATCGATCTTTGATAGGATTACTTTGATTTTGATTTTTATAAATAGCGACATTTTCATAATAATTACAATATATAACAAGAGTTTTTTTTTATAACCTACTCGAAACAATTTAGATGGAACCCTAATTTCCTACATTCGAACCTGTCGCCAGCGAACCTATTCTTGCCTATTTCTGGTGGCCATGACCACCACATCATCAGGGCAGCCTCCGCCTGAGGCTGATCAATCCCATATTATACATAAACCTTTGGTAGATTATGCATCAGAATTGTCCCTGCACCAGTCACCACAAAACCCATATCGATAAAGCCAATTACTTATCTACATGGAGAGCCCAGAGTTACCTAGGAGGAGGATGAAGTCACTCACATGATCTACAAGGTAAACCTTCAATGTGCTGTCATTGGAAAATCTTCATATGGGTGGCCGGATATCCAAGAACTTAGAAAGATGATCCCTAAACAATATGAATTGAAAGGAGAATGCAATATTGGATTATTAAGTAATAGACATGTACTAATAAGGGCATCAACCATGGAGGATTATGTGAATCTGCTGTCTAAATCAGCCTTTTACTTATCCCATAGACAATGGACCTTTTCAATGCGTACACTAGAGTGATATCCTTTGTTTGATCCAGAAGAAGAAACAATGACAACAATAGCATGAATATCCTTTCCATCGTTATCGTCGAATTTCTTTATGAAAGAAGCAGTGTTTTCACTTGCTGCTGCGGTTGGAAAGCCTTTGCAAATTGATATGTCTATGAAGAATCAAACTAGACCTAGTTGTGCTAGGGTCAAGGTGAAGGTGGATCTTTTAGGAGAATTTTCTAAAAGAATCAACATTGGAATGAGAAAGCAGACAAGAGAAGTGATAGACAAATGGATTAGGATCAAATATGATCATGTACCCAAATATTGTAAAAACTGCAAGATCCAGGGATACAATGAATAGGCATGCTTTGTTCTACACCCGAAATTATATCCTAAAAGGAAGGAAGAGGAGCAAAAACAGATAATAAAGGATCATGGCAACATCGATCAGGTACAAACAGTACCGGAGAAAGCAGAGAAGAATATTCAGAACATGGAGTCTGATTAAAAAGAATCTTCAAAGATAATGAAGAATTTCAAACTTAAGGAAACATGAATAATGGGAAGACATCAAAAAGGTTGGAGGAAGGAATTTGTGTGGAATAAAAAGCAGCCCCAGAGAGAAATCAATAATGTCAACCAGTTTGAGGTCCTAAAGGACCAAGAGGGGACCAAAAAGAACACATAGGTCAAAGGATACAAAGAATACATAAGACACGAGGGCTAAAGATGAAAGAGGTCAAGATACACCACTTGCAAATAAAGAAATGGATAACGCAGCAGACACAACATCACAAGGGTTGGTAACAACACATAGGGCCCTAGATAACACAAAAATAGTAGCTAATAGAGCAAGAGTGGTATGGAAGCCAAAAGAGGACAAGGTGAAGGAGAAGGAACAAAGGGGAGTAAAGGAAAAAACAGTGTGCATTTAAAACCCCTCAATGTTGTTGAAAATGAAGAAAAAGGGAGAGAGGTCCCAGATCTACAAGAACCAACAATGCTTCAGAAACAACACTTACATGATCATACAGAAGATGAGAATATCTAGGAGAACATAAATAATGCAATCCATGCAGGGGATTTATCTCCAAGGAAAATAAGGAAACGAAGAATAGAGCCAAAAAAGATAAAGTAGGGCAATCTACTATACCTTTACATGTTCAAACAAGGAGCAGTAAGGAAAGACAATCTAGTAGTGATCAATGATTGGTAAGCTACTATTTTGGAATGTTAGATCTGTTAACTCTCAAAACTCATTTGAGAGATTAATAAAAATGAATAGAAGACATCATTACTCTTTTATAGCTCTAATGGAGCCTTTTCAAGGACTTGAGGAGCTAGAACAATACAAAAGAAGATTGAGGATTCAATATGGATTAGCAAACAGTTCGTCAAAGATATGGGTGTTTTGGAGAGACGACTAGGAAGACAAGTGATTCTGCCCACGACTCAACAACTAACCATGTCATTTAATGGCTACGACAGAAACTTTAAGATGACAATAATATATGCCAGGTGTAATGCTTTGGAAAGGCTTGAACTATGGGAAAATTTGGAGGAATTTGTAGTAGTTGTTCATGAACCTTGGATTGTTGGAGGGAATGTTAACGTTATTCTAAATGAAGAAGAGAAGCAAGGGGGATTAACTTTCACACAGGATGAGGCTGCAGATTTTGCTCAATGTCTTAGAAATTGTGCTTTATTGGAACTAAAAACGAGTGACAGTAAGTTCACTTGGTGGAATGGAAGAATTGAAGATGATTATATATTCAAAAGGCTTGATATAGTTGTTGTAAATCAAGAATTGATGGACCTATTGCCTTCTAATGAAGTGCATAATTTGATAAGGCAAGGATCAGACCACGCACCTCTCCATATAACTTGCAACAATGAAGAAGAGCTAGTTATTAGACCTTTCAAGTTCCTTAATTTTTGGACAAAGCATAAGAAGTTTAAGGAATTGGTAAGGGAGAATTGGAAGGCTGACTTTGTGGGAAATCCTTTTATGGAATTCAAGGTCAAGATCAGTAGAGTTAAGAGGGCATTGGTATTGTGGAGCATAAAGTCTTTTGATAACATCTTCCAGCAAATTGCAACATTAGAAGATATCATTAAAGTGAAGGAAATTCAGCTAGAGATTCAACCTTCGCCAGAGAACAGGATGTACCTGAGTAAAGCTGAAGCTGAATTGAAAAGGTATAGGCATATGGAAGAGGAATTCTGGAAACAAAAGGAAGGAATGAGACGGTTTTCAGAAAGAGACAAATATACAAAGTTTTTTCACTCTTATGTCAAGGGAAGGAGAAGAAAGCTTCATATTAGTGGAATTCAAATGGGTGAAGGAGACACTGTGAGTTCATCAGAAGACATAAGGGCTGTAGTTGTATGTTTCTTCTCAGATCAGTTCAGAGATGAAGGAATTAGAGGTAACTTTGATATGCTAGGGAATATTAATGTATTAATCTCGCAGGAACAAAATAAAGAAATGATTGGACTGCCATGTATGAAGAAAGTTAAAAAGGTAGTCTTTGAGATTAATGGGGATAGTGCAAGTGGGCCAGATGGTTTCTCAGGAGTGCTGGGACATTATAGGGGAAGACTTCACTAGAATGGTTAAAACATTTTTCTGTGGATATGAAATCCCCAAATTCATTACTACTCACACAAATCTAGTCCTACTTCCCAAGAAAGAGAGGGTTGTGAGCTTTTTAGATCTCAGAGCAATCAACTTGAGTACTTTATCTAGAATGTTGCATGATAGAATGACAAACTATTTACCAACATCATTTCTAGGAATCAAACTGATTTTGTTAAGGGAAGAGGCATAATTGAGAATGTCCTCCTAGCACAGGAAATCATTAGAGATATTAATTTGAGAAATAAGTGGCATAATGTTGTGGTGAAACTTGATATGACAAAAGCATGTGATAGAGAGTCATGGATCTTTCTCACTTAAGTTCTGAGAAAATTTGAATTTTTAGAGATCATTATAGATATGGTGTGGAGATTAGTATCCAATAATTGGTACTCTGTGCTAGTAAATGGACATTCATATGGTTTCTTCAGATCCTCTAGAGGTTTGAAGCAGGGAGACCCAATATCACTTTTGCTAATTGTTATTGTTGTTGAAGTCTAGACAAGGGGGTTGAATAAACTTCATAATGATGCTTGATTCAAGGGTTATGGGATGCCCAAATTGAGTTCAGAGATCAATCATATTTCTTATGTTGATCAATCATCTTTCTTTTGCTGATGATCTTATCAAGTGGTGGGACTTTCCAGCTCCTATTAAGCTACAAGGAATCTACAAAGCCATTTCTCCTATTATTCTGTGAGAGCTACAGAAGAGGAAGAATTCTAGGAGGGATGAAAAGGATATGAATTTTCAAAGAATAGTTAGGCTTTGTAGCAAACTGTTTATCGATTGATAAGGCTTAAATATCCTTGAATTCAAATTCCCTCACAATAGGGAGAGATGATCGCCTATCTTTAGTTAGATAAACCAAGACTTTATTACAGAATAGTTAGACGGGAATTTCCAAAGGAAAAGTGGGTCATATGCAACACTAATGGTGCATACAAGGGTAACCCAGGTGAGAGTGCATATGACTTTTGTATTAGGAGCACATATGGGAATTTGATTATGTTGAGGCTCAAGGTATTGGAGTCACTACAAATATGCGGCAGATGTGACAACTATTTGGTTTGCATTAAGACACTACATTGCTTAAGTGATAACATCATCTTAGAAACTGACTTACTCAGTCTAAAAAAGATGTTATTAAAGGAATGGAAGATTCCTTGAGAGCTAGCAGACAGAATGGATGAGATATACTACATGCTGAATCAAATACACCTACAAATCCAGCACACTTACAGAGAAGCAAACCAGTTAGCGGATTCATTGGCTAACTATGCACTCAGTTACAGTGGTAGACACATGTTCAATAGCTTTAATCAATTATCAACCAGATGCAAGCATATTCTCAACACAGAAAAAGCGCAGATTTTATATTTGAGGATTAAATCAAGAAGAATATGTGCTACAACGAAGTAGCAAGGGTCAGATTCACATTCATAACGAAGCATCACAGTAAGAATATTTACATCAAGTCTTGTCACAGCAAGTGTTTACTGTGAGAAAGAAACTACGTAGCCTAGACTATGGAAGCATACAAAAAGGGTTATCTTTCAAAAACGAGGGCAACAAAATCAGTACGTATGTTAACTCTCGTACCTAGAGAAGAACGGCAACTCTCGTACCTAGAGAAGAACGGCCGAATAAGGAGACTGGAGCTATGCTATTTTGCCCATCTGTGCTTCATCGATGTCAGGATCATCACTGAGATACGCGACTTGGCATCTCCAAGCGATCACTTCCCACCACAATAGCCACCTGCACAGATTAACAAAGAGGTCAGGTAAGAGCAAGGATGTTGAAGAAAGGAGAAGTAGAAACCACTCTTTGAGTTGTTAGCTCACAAGTAGAGGAGGCCGATTGATCACCCACAGGAGGAGGAAGAATTGCATGTTGAAGAATGGTGCCATTGAGAGAGATTTGAGATTAGAAAATCCTGATTTCAGGAGTCTTTTGGTGTTTTGTAAGCAGACCGGATAAACAAATAGATATGTATGGCTTTGTATTGGGCCAAGTAACAAATGTTAATTTTTCTCCCCTTTTAAGGCTCTTTTGATGTCTTGTACACTTTGGTTACTGGAATATAAAGGCCTAACCCATAATTGTTTAAAAAAATATTTAACAATAGTTTTGAAAATTATAAAAAATAGCGAGTTTTTTTCAGTTACTAATACAATGTATAAAAAATATGGATGTATCTAAATTATAAACTCTTTAAAATCTCCTTAATTAGTGTTGAAACATATTCTTTTTAACAGAAAGACGTGTTTAATGGTAGTAAATCACTTAAATACGATTTCATCCATTTTTTTTATATTTTGAAGATTTAAAAATTTTAATAATATGCAATCTCTTACCTAGTCGATTCTAATATTTGAAGAATTGGGGATTTTTTTCGTTGTTTCATAATTACAATTTTCAAAGGTATATATCTACGGACTGTGGATGGTTCTTGAATGTTGTTGATCAGTTTTATATCTAAGAATTGTGTATCCAAAAAAAAAGAGAAGAAGCTGATATATTGTATCATTAATATAGAAATAAAGCCTCTGTATAGAATGTGAAAACTAAAATACAAGATGAACACTGTCGATATCATTCTTTATCAATCTATTATCGCCTAATATATTTTGGTATTGTATAATTAATATGAAATAACGATACAAGATGAAGGCAGTCTTATCAATATGCTCAGTGTGTATGCTAAGTGACGTGAAGAGTGTTGAATGTAGGAGATGATATAGGCATTCTCTTGATTATCCATTCTTTTATCATGCTATTTACCTACCCAATGTGTTATTCTTTGTAAATTATGTTGAGCTTTTAGCCTATTCTTTTGGTAACCTTGACTGAAGCTAAATTCCTTTATTCCAATTGACTCTTAATTTGATCGAAAAACTCCTAAAGCACTTTAAAATTGAAAAATTGAGCATTTGAAAGGAGTAAAAGTGAAAAAAGAATAAAGTTGAGGATGGAATCTAAAGAAAAAGATTAAGGGGGCAAGAGTTGAGAGAAAAATATATGTTATTGGCGGAGAGCTAAAAAAGAAGAAAGAAAGAAAAATAATAAAAATCAATGAAGCATGAGTATATGCTTAAAGATATGGAAAATAATTAATAACGATGAAGACTAGAAAGAAGAGTTAAAGATTGTGCTTAACAAAATTGATAAATGTGTGATGTACTAAAGTGCTTAGGGAGCATAATCGCTATTCTATCAAAATAATATCTACTCGTATCTTACCTACATTATAACCATTTAAGTTCTGCTTGATCCTAAAATTGGAAGTTATTATATTAGTAGAGTATTTACACTAAGTTCAGGCCTATGATTCATCATATGTTATGTGAGAAGTTCTTTATGAGAGCGAATGTCAATTGCTTGATTTATACGCCTATTTATGTGATTCTTTCATATTCTTATGAGAAAAATGTGGGTGACTCTCTTATTTAGTGAGGGCACATGGTTCACAGGAGATAGGTAAGTGTTTTATCACTTGATTAGGTGACATAGATATCTTAGTTGGTATTCTCATATCTTGAGTCAGTTCATGAGGCTAGGTTATCTTAAAGGGGTTGTTCGTGATTTATATTTTGATAGTAAAGTATGTTGTGATGGAAACTTTTGATGTCGATATGGTCATAGTAGTCTTATGCTGAACAGACCTATTCAGTTTACATAGTGATGCAACCAAGATGCCTCAATACCTTTGACAAGGAGTCAAGCACATCAACTTCAAGTGTTACAAGGTCTATTCATGAAGAGGGATACACTTGAGGTACACAATGGAGCCTTTTCCATGTGCGGATGATAGCTTGAAAGGATGAAACGAAGAAAGAAATGCAAGGTGGCCATGCTAGTGAAAAGATGAGCTAGACATGCAAATGGTCATTCCTTGAATTTCCGTGAATTCAACTAAAGGAAGACAATCAAACATGGCCCTTATTTCATTAAGGGTATAATTGTAATAGTTAGAGTCTTTCTTTTTCTCTCCTAGTATAAGTAGTGGATTTTATTATTTGCCTAAGTACATTTTATTCATATTAAGACCAAATTACTCTCCTGAGAGCTTGTGTGTTTGTTGAAGTTTTTGATTGTTTCTTAGTTTGAAATGAAGAGTTGCTTGGGATTCAAATCCCTTGAGGTTCTTCTAATAGATTAGGTGCTTGTTGGATATTTGATTGAGGTCTTTATTTTTTAGCAAAGATTTGCTTTTGATTTTAATTTTTATCTACCTTTCTATCTCTTTTTCTCTCATTTCCTACGTTTCTTCTTGTTATCCTGCAATTTCCTCTTAGAAATATATTAATTGGTATCAAGATTTAGGATTAGATTTGCTTATATAAATCTAGTCTTAGGATTTTTGAAAATTTTCTTGTTTAATTTATTATTTTTTGACATTAGATTTTTATTGTCTAGTGTATTTTGAGTTTAAATTCGAAATTTCAAGTGATTTTGAGTTGTAGAGAAGTGTCTACCATGGAAGACTTTGAAAGTTGAAAAACTTTATAAAATATTCAAATAGGTCTTGTTGATTGAGAGTGCATTTGAGATTATAATTGATTGGTGTTCCTTCTCTAGGCCGAGGGGGAGCTACTCCAAAAATTTAAGTTAATTTGGAGAAGATTTAAAGAGAGGTTTAATTTTGGTGTTCTTGTTGGAGAATAAGATCAAAAGGTCAATTTAATCCATTCCACTTCTTTAATTTTGTCCAAAGATGTTTGTTAGGTCCACAATTGGGCATTTTTTTAAAATAAAAATAATTCTGAAAATTTTAAAAGATAATGAGAAAAAGAAATTTGAAATTAAAAAAAAATCTCCACTCGTGCCAGCTGGAGTGTGGACTGCAGTTTCAAAGAATTTACAGATTTTTTGAACCCCAATTTTTTTTAAGTGTAGGAACCTTTTAGAAGTATTGGGACTTTTGAGACCCCGAAAATTTTTCTAAGTGTTAAATATTTCTAGTCTTCTTCTACACTCATTCTCTCCATATTTCTCCATTACTTAACAATTAATTAACAATTCTAATTACTTTTTAATTAGTTCTTCATCTTTATCTCTTTTCTTTAATTCTCCAAACTAATTAACAACAAGTAATTCCTTCTACTTCTTGTTACTTGGTTTTTGAGTTTGAATTTTTCGTGCCATCTTTTCCCTTCAACTTTTCTTGTTTATTTCCATTGAATCTGCTTGACTCCCTTTCATTAGCTTTGAGCTTTCCTTATAGTGTCAAACAATAATTCATTCTTGACCACGAGTAGATATTGGACCCTTGCAACTCATCGGACTAACCAAGCTACAATTCTTGGACGAAGCAATTTGTGAGGCATACAAAGGCGAGCTTTCTTGAGTGTTGTGAGCTTTTATTTTGACTAACTTAACATGTTTACTTTATTTCGTTGCGTGTCTTCAATAGGTACTAATGTCCAATCACAATAAAGAGAATCGGGTGTCCACCGGGGAACCCACTATTCTTGAATTGATGAACATGTTCACTGCTTTCTCTTCCCAAATAGAAGGAAAGTAGGATAGATTGGATACTCAAATGGAAAGATTTGAAGCGAGAAATAGGGACTCTTGTTCTATTCCTTTCTTCATTATCATGGATAAACAAGTGGAGTTCGTCAAGACTTTTTTTCACCTATATCACCTCAAACCTTTCATCAGATGTTCTGCCTCACCTACACCACCCCTACCATATTATACCTTTACATTATCAAATACTACCAATCATATGTTCCTCCTCCTCAACCACATGTACCTCCACCACCACAACATGTGCCTCAACCACAACAACATATGTCTTACTCTCCACCAAATATCCGTCATTCGATCCGAAATATCTACCCAATTGACTATATCCATCCAAGGGTGATGAATTTCATAAAGAGATCCAAGAGGAGTTCGAAGAAATAGCCGAAGCATATAATAACCGATTAAGGGGACCGCACATGCAATTACAAGGTCCTAATCATAGGAGAGAGGGAAGGAGTGGTCATATCCCTCAAAGGGTATGCATGGTGGAAATCAAGGACGAGATGGCCACTATGACCGAGGTTATCATGATGACTATTACAGTAATGATCCATTCAGTGATAATGGACACCATGGAAACATTGGGGGTCGAGACGCGAGGCTTCACTCCATCAAAATCACTGTTTCTTCCTTCAAGGGTGAAAGTAACCCCGATGTATTCCTTGATTGAATGATGCATTTAGATAGAACCTTTTTGACTAATTAGATGTTCGAAATTCGGAAGGCATCTTATGTCATTGCTCAATTTGAGGGCTTTGCTTCTACATGGTGGAAAACTCAAGTGAAGGCTAGGAGAATGTATGGTTTGGCTCCCATTCCTCCTTGGGAAGAGTTAAAAGAAATCTTGAGATGCAAATATGTCACCGAACGGTATTTTCAAGAGCAAATCAAGAAGATACACTTTACAACAAGGCGCCAAAAGACTAGAACAATATCATGATAAGTTTCAACTTTTGAAGACGAGGATCGATTTTAAAGAGGATTCTTTGAATGCTAATACTCAATTCTAAGCCAGGTTAAGTAAGGAGATTACTTCACATATGAGACTCCACCACTATCGTGATATTGATGAAACTCTTGAAGATAATATTGAGATAGAGGTGGGGCTCAAAGGAAAGAAACTTGAAAAGTCAAGAGGGTGCAAGTTTTTTGGAACTACAACAAAGAAATGGGATCTTCCTCTCCTAATTGGCAAAGGAACAAGGACATCATACAAGATATCGAGAAGCCCTTTGTCCAAGGAAATCAAGTTAAGAAGCGTACTCCTAAAATTGTTCCAAAGGAAAGAGGTAACTTTTATCACCCTCTGAAATGCTATAAATGTCAAGGTTTTAGACATAAAATGAGTGAGTGCTCCAATAGGAGGGCATTCATTGTAATGGTTGATGATAATGTGAATTTCCTTGAGGGGGTTGCTAATGAGGATACTCAAGTAGAGGATGATGTTGTTGAAGATGAGAAGAATGAGGAATATGGGGATGTTGTCCTCCCTTGTGGATTATCAAAGAGGGTCTTGGTAATCAAGGATATGCCTTAAGAAGGGGAATTTACTATTTCAATTTATGTAGTGAGGAGAACTATGATAGATAAACAAATTTTGAGTGCAGGTTTGTCTTCATGTAAGCTTAATGATTCCTTTCCATGTATTGATAATGTCAACATTGAGAGTATTCAAACACTAATTGATTTTTTTTATAACCAAAATTCTTCTTGCAAGATCAATTTGTGTCTACCTAACATCGACACTTTGTATTTTGAAAGATAATACATTGTCATGTGAAACTTGTGTTGATCAACTTACTTATGATGCTAGCCAACTAATTGAGGTATTTAGTGATGTGTTATGACAACCTCAATTTAGTGATGACATTGATATAATTGGTTATTTGAATAGGAGTGACTTTTCAGATATGTCTCTTTTTGAAGACCTTATTGCTTGTTTCGATCATAGAGGTCACCTGAATAAAAATGCTTTGAAAGCTGACATTTGTCTTTTTTAGAATGAGATTGCATGCTTTGACTCTTCTTCTTTGATTAATCGTTCTCTCTTAAAGTATAATGTCTTATTTGATAATAATGAGATCATCTTTAATGATGTGCCTAGTGGTCTGAAATATGATATTTATGTAGCTCTTCGTAAAGTCTACAACTTGTATGACAACCCACTATTGGATATTGAGAATAAAAGGTGGGTACTTATTTTTAAATAATCACTTCTTCATAATCACTTCTTACTTGAGTATTCTAATTCTTAATGGTATGCTTTATTGTGCTCATGATTCTAATAGTGAGCTTACATATGAGGATACCTTGGATGAAGTCATTTTAAGTGACTTTTTTAATTACTTATTTGCTTATAATGATGCTCATTTTTGTGTTAAGGGCATATTTTATGTGGGAAGGGAATTTAATAGGGCGATTTGTTGTTCTCTTGACCAAGATGGGTGGATAATATTTTATTTTGACCCCAGTGACCCTTTGAATGTGTTTGAGTTTGTCACTGTATCATCTTGGACTAACCAAGTTCTTAGTTCTTCATGTGGAAGTTTGTCCTTTATAAAAATAGTTGATGCTTGGCTATTTCATATGTTTGTGTATCCTTGGCATGTTGTTATGTTTAGTAACCTTTGTGCTAACTCTCATGCTATGAGGTCCTTATTTTTGTTTTTTTTCCCTATGATTTTGCGAGGTTTAGATTCGAGGCTGAATCCTTTTCAAAAAGTAGAGAATAATACAACCCAAGGTGCCTTAAGGCCTTTCACAAGGAGCCAAACACGTGAGCTCTAAGTGCTACAACATCTATCATGAAGAGGGATTCACTTGGATGCATCATGGAGCCTTTTCGGGAATTTTATGTGTGGATGATAGCTTGAAAGTATGAAAGGAAGAAAGAGGTGCAAGGTATCCATGCTAGTGAAGAGATGGGCTAGACATGCAAATTGTCATTCCTTGAATTCCCATGAATTCAACTGTAGAAGACAATCAAACGAGGCCCTTATTTCATTAAGAGTATAATTGAAATAATTAGGGGCGTTCATTTCCTATCCTAGTATTAGTAGTGGATTTTTTCATTTGCCTAAGTAGATTTTAGTCATATTAAGACTAAATTACTCTCTTGTGAGATTGTGAGCTTGTCGAAGCTTTGTGAGCTTGTCAAAGCTTTTGATTGTTTCTTGCTTGAAAAGAAGAGTTGCTTAGGAAATTAATTTCGTTGAGATTCTTCTAATAAGTTACGTGCTTTTCGGATACTTAATTGAGGTCTTTGTTCTTTAGCAAATGTTGCTTTTGATTTCAATCTTGTGCCCACCTTTATATATCTTTTTCTCTTATTTTCTACCTTTCTTCTTGTTATTCCCCAATTCCCCCTTAGAAATTGTATCACATAGTCTAGCTAGATATGAGGTATAGAGCTTTAATTACTTGCCCGAGGACGGGCAAGAGTCTAAGTATGGGCTGTTGATGAGAGGCCAAAAGTACATAAGCCATTTTTTACTTCGTATTTTAGTACTTTTGTCGTCGATTTTACTAAATGATTGAAAAATATTCGTATTTCGTACTGATTAGAGTTATGCGGGTATTAGTAATATATGAATGAGTTATGAGAGAATTTGTGTATTATTTTATATAGGATTAGTTATGCAATATTTAGTTATTCATGTATAACTTATTCCGCCTTTTATCCTGCATAAGATAATATATAAATTCGGTATAACTTATACATATATTAATTAAGCAAATTTCTAAATTACAAATCAATAACCATATTAATTTAATACATGAACAATTTACCCTAACATTAATACCTACATCATCATGAAACGTGGGGTTGTGGGAGTGACATTAAACACACAAAGAAGAAAAGGCTGATGATAAAAGCTAGGGTGAGACATTGTTCCCTTGTCTTTATTATTAACAAGAAAAGAAATAGCGGGGCGTGCCGCCAGTGTTGGGTGCAATTAATTAAGGAACACATTTACGATTAATGATATTACACCTAGAGCAACCATGACTTCGGCAATGAGAATCAAGGTGACAAGGAAACCATCTGCATGCTGGTGGGCCTAGCTTGCTTCTCATTAATTCTATTATTCCTCCTTCACCTGCAACCATTGCTTCTGCCATTTCCACCCTTCCACACCATCCAACTACAATTTAACACCATTATCCATCAAATATTTGCATATACATATATATAAAGGGAAATTAAGAACTATAGTACTTCCTTCATCCTAATTTACGTCACATTCTTTTCTTTTATAGTTTATAAAGCAAATGACATCTTTCTAATGTTAGTAACCATTTAATTTTACGATTACTGAAATGACCGATGCACTAAAATTTTCGCTATGCGTTCAGTCCGAAAAATTGGACCACAAAAGGATCTATTATACGTAGCCTTATTTTGTATTTCCGTTAGAGATTGTTTCCACAGCTTAAATCCATGATCTCCTGATCACGTGACAACAACTTTACCAATTACTCCAAAGACTCCTCTTTCCTTTAAAGTTTACAAATATATATTTATAATTTATTTTATATCACAAATTCTAAACAAATCTTTGTTTCATTTTTGTATTCCATGTCAATTGAAATAGGAAGAAGGTATACATATATAGAT